>CAWUFW010023173.1:0-80480 GCA_963921515.1 Calotriton arnoldi | reverse complement strand
CCGATTCGGGCCGGAAAAGCACCGACCGACTCGGATCCGGAAAAATACCGACCGACACGTACCAGTGGCGCCCGACACGCCAAGTACGATGCAAGCCGCGATAAATCCGACCGACACGTCAGGAAACCAAGCCGACCGACCGAGCCGCTCGGAAAATAGCAATCCGGCCGGAAAACACGCGAATCCAACCGACCGACACGCACCCGGAACAAATCCGACCGAATCGTACCCGCCAACTCCAACCCGCAAAGTACGATGCAAGGCGCGAAAACACGACCGAGTCGGACGGAGGACAAGCCGTACGACCGACACGCATACAAAACCGAGCCGAAGCAACACAATACACCGCGACCGACGCGTACGCAGCATACAAAACTGCACAAACACAGCGTGAACGAAACGGAAAACACCGTACGAGACCAATGCAGGGTCCGACTCGGTCACAAGAACGTTTCCAACATACACAAACAGCACAAAGGAAAAATCAACCAAAAAAAGCCCAAACAAGCAATTACCAAGCCAATAAATACTGGGGGGGGTGGGGACAGAGAACAAAGACACACCCACAACTCCACCTATATAAAGGACACAAATCACTACCATGAGCCTTTGCAAATGCCATTTCACTGCCAGCACCCAAGAGAAAGCAACCACACACCCACAGCTCATCCCTCACACAAGCCACACACCATCAGCACACCAACAAATACCTACCTCACATACACCCAGCAAAACACACACTCACACACCCTCACCTGCACACCAACACACACATCACTCACCATCACCACCCATCACCATGCCCCCCAAGAAGAATCCCAAGTTCCTAGATTGTGAATTGGAAGTCCTGGTAGACGAGATCCTCAGGGTGGAGCCACAGCTGTTTGGCACTCTGGTCCAACAGACCCCCATGTCGCAGAAAACCAAGATGTGGGAGAGGATCATCAACAGGGTGAACGCCCAATCATCATGTCGGCGCACAAAGACGGACATCCAGAACAGGTGGTATGACGTGCGCAGGAGGGTACGGGACCTGCTGAAGATAGACTACAGCAACAGCCAACAGACCGGCAGTGGCCCTCCTGCCAAGCCAATATACCTCAGGCCCTGGGAGGAGAAGGTGCGGGCCATCCTTCCGCCAGTGAGCGTATATGGACTAGAGAACATCCCAGAGCCTGGTGAGTACACAACAAATGTACACAATAAACTGCCACAAAACACACACATCACTGTCAAGGGGAGAGTCAAACCATGCACACATAGCAATTACACAGCAACTAGAACAGAATCATCCCAAAATGTGTATGTCAGTCAGATAAACACAACACATGCCATCAAAAAAGTCACATCCAACTGTGCCAACACATGTACAAACACAACCACAACTACAGCTAGGCAGTGGCACAAATAGAACTAACACACACATCCACACATGTAGCCACCACAACAACACCAACACACAGTGAAGACCACTCAAAGGAAGGAATTCTGTGTATGCTGGCCAAGTCAGTGTAGCCAATAGCATCATGGGAGTCGCAGTCACACATATTGCCCCCCCACAACTGTCCCATCAACACCACCCTGAACCATGCTCACATCACAGGGAGTGGAGAAGGACTCACAAGATGGCTGACACTGGCTACTGCTGTGGGGAGCACAAGGCCCTGCTGCCAACTGTGCACCAACAAACAGCAGGACACCACTGACTGACATCCTGAGAGACAACTTACACTCCCTGCAATGCAAGCACGTTCCATGGTGGGCTATCTGGCTGGCTGGGTGGGAAGGGGGACTTGCAGCACTGACTATAGTCACCAGCACCTCCCCTCACACCCCCCCAACACAAACTCCACAGTACCCACCTGGTAGAATGCAATGCCCTCCATCCTAACACAAGATCCCACAAAGCACCACCACCCTGGGTTATGTTGTGTGAAGCACAGGGACACTCTTGGGACTCTTAGCCAAACAACTGCCAGGACAACACTCCCAGCCATCCTGTCAGCACAGCCAGCCCACCCCACAGGGAAGCAGAGTCAAAAGGAAGGAAGCATGGGCATGCTGGGAAGGGGGTGGAGGCAATAGCATGATGGGAGTCGTAGTCACAGACATAGCTCACCCCCACAACTGTCCCATCAACACCACCCTGAACCATGCTCACATCACAGGGAGTGGAGAAGGACTCACAAGATGGCTGACACTGGCTACTGCTGTGGGGAGCACAAGGCCCTGCTGCCAACTGTGCACCAACAAACAGCAGGACACCACTGACTGACATCCTGAGAGACAACTTACACTCCCTGCAATGCAAGCACGTTCCATGGTGGGCTATCTGGCTGGCTGGGTGGGAAGGGGGACTTGCAGCACTGACTATAGTCACCAGCACCTCCCCTCACACCCCCCCAACACAAACTCCACAGTACCCACCTGGTAGAATGCAATGCCCTCCATCCTAACACAAGATCCCACAAAGCACCACCACCCTGGGTTATGTTGTGTGAAGCACAGGGACACTCTTGGGACTCTTAGCCAAACAACTGCCAGGACAACACTCCCAGCCATCCTGTCAGCACAGCCAGCCCACCCCACAGGGAAGCAGAGTCAAAAGGAAGGAAGCATGGGCATGCTGGGAAGGGGGTGGAGGCAATAGCATGATGGGAGACGTAGTCACAGACATAGCTCACCCCCACAACTGTCCCATCAACACCACCCTGAACCATGCTCACATCACAGGGAGTGGAGAAGGACTCACAAGATGGCTGACACTGGCTACTGCTGTGGGGAGCACAAGGCCCTGCTGCCAACTGTGCACCAACAAACAGCAGGACACCACTGACTGACATCCTGAGAGACAACTTACACTCCCTGCAATGCAAGCACGTTCCATGGTGGGATAACTGACTGGGTGGGTGGGTGGGTGGGAAGGAGGTCTGGCTGTCAACCAAACACAATCAATGCAGACCATGTTCACACCCCAGAGAATACATAGAAATGCCCAAATAATGCAGGACAATGTGCCACACCAATATCAACCCCTGACTGTGACGACTTAGGACAATACAATGTACAGGCCCGCACCCCGAGGCACAGTCACAACTGTCAGGTGTGTCAACCACTGATGCCTGCAGAAACATGACATACATTGTTTGTGTCTCCCAAAAACAGGTGATGATAGGGACACAGCAGCAGACGCTGAGGAGTCCCAGTCCCAGGCTCAAGAGGATGCCGAGCTCACTGGCGTCGTACAGCCTCTGTCCTCCTCGGACGATGAAGAACAACCTGGCACATCCGGTGCAAGTCAACATGCTGCACCAGCAGGACCACCAGCTGCAGCACCAGCAGGTCCACCAGCTGCACCCCCTGCACCCACCCCTCCAACGACTGTCACCACGAATACCATCCCTGCCGACATGGACAGAATAAGGAACAACACCAGCGCAGTGACCCTGGACCAACCTGGGGCCATGGACACCACCACCACCACCAACCCCCAAGGTGGACCAGGGTTATCTGTGCGTGCAACTGCACACACTGCACATGTCAGCAGGGGTGGTGGGAGGGGTGGGAGACAGAGGTCGCTGCTTGCAGACGTTGCTGGTGTGCATGAAGACCCACAACTGGTACGCATAGCTGATGCGTACCAGTCCAGCACCGGAGAGCTCAGCCAGGTAGTGGGGCTCCTCAGAGACATTAAACAGCAGCAGGCTGCCCATCATGCCCGCTTGGACTCCCACATGTCCCAAGTGGAGTCACACATGTCACGTGTGGACTCCCACATGTCACGTGTGGACTCCCACATGACCCGCGTGGAGTCCAAGTGGGATGTACTACATGAGATGACGGCGGTGCACAGGGACATTTTACAATGCCTCCGCCAGATGAACAGCAACCAGTCCACACCTCCCTGTGTGCCAACAACATCTGGTACCGAACAAACTGCAACTGCCACAGGGAGGGAGGAGGACTCTGGCGGAGAGTCCCCTGCACCGCAGCAGCCTGCACTTGAGGGCCCCCCCCAAGAAGAGGGGTCGTCCGAGGAGGGGAAAGTGAGAGGCTGATGGCCAAGCGCAACTCCCAGGAAGCCTGAACCTGTTCTGGATTTTCGCCTTTGTGCACAGACTGTTCACCCTGTTGATGGCAACACTACTCCCACACATTGCATGGGGAGTATAAGTTGGAACAATGTGTCAGACAACAGTGGCCCCGATACTGGGGATCCTGTCTACCTGGACTTTCTATTCATCTAGGAACTTGGGATTGCAAGATTCATGTACAGCACAATCCATCCTATGCACTATTATCACAATAAACACACTAATACACCATACTTGCCTCTGTCGTGATTCCAACGTGGGTGCTGTTATGGGGATGATGAACTGCAAAATTACACAGTGTATGCGAACTGCAACAGCAAGGACAACACAGGCATGTGAGTACAGGCAACGTGACACATATGAGGGAGACACACCACCAGGGCTACACAACACATACACACCTAGGCCATCTGACTCATTGCCTACACTGATGTTGCCAGGGAAGACGGTGCAATGCACAGACACCACACCCATTCCCAGTTGTAGTCAAGTAGCCCACAGGTGCAGTAAGCAAATGGCAGTCAAATGTGTGACCACAGACAACGCACATCACTAAGTGAAGCACAGGTTTATTACACAGTAGCAACATGCCGTAACCACTACAGATGCAAGGTAACCCCACCTGGTAGCGGGCACACAGTCAACAACTGTAGACAGAAGGAAGTCCATGGGTGTGGCGCACATCACCTGTAGGGACACAACAGCTACCAGCCTGGATGTGCAATCACGTCGTCGGTGGACACAGTTGACCAAACGAATCTGAAAGTACCCTGTGAAGGACAGAAATGACACACAGTCAAAAGCAATGCAGTACAGGACAGAACAGCAAAACTCATGCACAATACATGTTACAAGATACCCACCCAGAACCAAGTTAGCATGTCAACACTGTTGGGGAGTACAGCCCACCTGTCACCACACATCGCAACACACATCCTGTCAAGTAGCCCATGGACACACTCCAACAGCACCAGAGCACCACCCACACATCATGCCAACTCACATCATTCACATGACACCTCAGGATACTCACATTCAGCTAAAGAAGTTGGTGATGAGCTGTGTGCGGACATCACCATCACCATCATCATCATCATCGTCACTGGCATCGTGGTCCAGGCCAGGATCCTCCACAGGTGGCGGATGTTGGTCATCGTCATCCTGGATGAGAGGCAACTCCTTCCGCACTGCCAGGTTGTGGAGCATGCAGCAGACGATGATAATCTTGCACACTTTCGCAGGGGCATATGGGAGGGACCCTCCGGTCTTGTCCAGGCAGCGGAAGCGGCTCTTCAGGAGACCAAAGGTCCGCTCAATCACTCTCCTGGTCCGACCATGTGCCTCATTGTAGCGCATCTGGGCAGGTGTCACAGGGTTCCTGAGGGGTGTCAGCAACCACGGCATGTTGGGGTATCCCGAGTCACCTACGGACAGACAAGTGCACATCAGCTGACTTGGAAAAGTGGGCGGAATACTACAGATCAGATCACACACAATGGCACAAAGTCAGTACACACCGACAAGCCAGGCACGCTGGTTCTGCATCTGTGCCATCAACCTGGGGATGCGACTACTCCTCATCACAAAGGCATCGTGTGCTGAACCAGGGAAACGGGCACACACGTGTGTGATGGTCATGTCTGCAAGACACACCACCAGTGCATTGACCGAGTGGTAGTGCTTGCGGTTCCTGTAGGCCTGCTCCTGGGCCTGTGGTGGTACCAAAGCCACATGTGTCCCATCAATGGAGCCAATGACATGCGGCATCCTCCCCAGGGCATAAAAGTCACTCTTCACGTCAGTGAGTCGTCGCAGTCTAGGGAAATAGATGTACCGGTTCAGGAAGAGCAACATTGCCGCCAAAACATCGCGGAGCACACGGCTGAACATGGTCTGTGACATCCCACCAGCAGACGCCACAGTATGTTGGAAGGTACCGGTGGCAAAGAAGTGTAGGGCTGCCATCACCTTCACCTTGGGGGTCAGCGCTGTAGGATACGGCCGGCCAGGCTGCAAATGTGGGGACAACTGCACTGCCAAATCCTCAATCAGCTGCCTGGTGAAGCGGTACCGTCGGATGCTGTCCCGTTCCACCATCGTTGCCAGGTCTGGGAATGGCCGATGGACAGCAGGAGCCCTGCAGTGCAGAGGAGAAGTAAGCAAGATCGTCAGTCACCCCACATATGCGGCATTGAACACACTCAAGATCCCAACATACATCATCATGAGGCACAACTACATGAAGTGTGCAGTACCGGAACGACATTTATGGTACATACATGGCCAACATCTGTCAACACGGTCCTACAGGTGGCATCAATTTGTCCCAGGTTGGCCCATTGGATATCATGATGCTGTGTCACAGTCACCCCCCAGTGACATGTGAGGACAGATGTGCCCCAGGCACCACAGCTCAACGACAGGCACATTCCCAGGGACCCTGTAATGCCACATGGACACTGGCATCACCTGGAGTATCATGTGTACACCACAACAAAACAAACATGACCCCCACAGGTAGTGGCCACACTTGCCATGGCAGGAGAGCCATGGACGTCTGTGACACACACGCACAACATCAGAGTCCATGCACACACAACGTGGATGTGGAGACTGTCTCCCATTGTGCACATGAAATCAGAGACATTGTAAACACTACATGCACAAAGACTGTGGAGGGCCATCACTATTGTGCCACTGGGACACCCTGGCTCAAACATACCGTCCCACATGGGACTCACGGGGTATGTGACATGACATACACAAACACCACTGTGAAATGTGACCATGGCACATGCACAGATATGAACAGTTGCACATCACAGTGGTCACGTACACGTAACACCCATGATCCTGTCCCCATGAACACGTGCACAGCCTGGGGGTGGCTGCCCACAGGTGACACCCACAGGACAACATGTACACCAACATACACACAATAGGAAATGCAGCCTTACATGCCTTATGATAAGGTTTGGACAGGCTGTCGTGATGTAGGTGTGCCCCTCACTCCCTGGGAGCTATCTGTGGCTGGCATATGTCCATCTGAGACAGGCATGCTGACATATGCCAGTCACATGTACAGTGATGCGTTGTACTGCAATGGACCGATCGGTGCCTCCGGCCGGCCCATTGCATTCAATGTGTGCGGGTACGCGTTGTACCCCTGTGCGCGTTGAACAGCAATGGACCGATCGGTGCCTCCGGCCGGCCCATTGCATTCAATGTGTGCGGGTACGCGTTGTACCCCTGTGCGCGTTGTACTGCAATGGACCGATCGGTGCCTCCGGCCGGCCCATTGCATTCAATGTGTGCGGGTACGCGTTGTACCCCTGTGCGCGTTGAACAGCAATGGACCGATCGGTGCCTCCGGCCGGCCCATTGCATTCAATGTGTGCGGGTACGCGTTGTACCCCTGTGCGCGTTGAACAGCAATGGACCGATCGGTGCCTCCGGCCGGCCCATTGCATTCAATGTGTGCGGGTACGCGTTGTACCCCTGTGCGCGTTGAACAGCAATGGACCGATCGGTGCCTCCGGCCGGCCCATTGCATTCAATGTGTGCGGGTACGCGTTGTACCCCTGTGCGCGTTGTACTGCAATGGACCGATCGGTGCCTCCGGCCGGCCCATTGCATTCAATGTGTGCGGGTACGCGTTGTACCCCTGTGCGCGTTGAACAGCAATGGACCGATCGGTGCCTCCGGCCGGCCCATTGCTTTCAATGTGTGCGGGTACGCGTTGTACCCCTGTGCGCGTTGAACAGCAATGGACCGATCGGTGCCTCCGGCCGGCCCATTGCATTCAATGTGTGCGGGTACGCGTTGTACCCCTGTGCGCGTTGAACAGCAATGGACCGATCGGTGCGCACCCATTGACAATGGGCTTGCCTGGCAACGGACGCGTTTTTGAATATTCGAACGAGTCGGTTGCTGGAAAATCAGTTGGTCACCCACAACAATGTTGCAAAATAATGTATGTCATGAAGTTGAAGATTTGAAGGATGCTGTGGGCGTGTTTTGGTGCTGCTATTCCATGGATTGGCCAGATTCAGAAGATGCAAACGACTTGGACCTATCACTTTGGACACAAGGGACAGTATCTGCCTCTCCAGCACATATATATTGCTGCATGTTCCCCTGAGAGCCCACTTGCCTGCACTACATGCTCCAGGACGACATCTGCCACTGCACTGCTGCTGTCTCTGCCCCTCTGGACCCTGCAATGGCACGTACTGTGGAGAGAGCCCCAGCCTTCAGCCTTGAAGAGAACCAGGCCCTGCTGGACAGCCTACTTCCACAGTACAGCAAGCTGTATGGGACACCAGGGGAGCAGGTGAGTGTTCTGTGCACTGCCTTTCTGAATGTGCATTTTGTCTGACTAGCAAGGCTGAGAGTCAGCACACCACTGGCTAGCAGGCTCACTGAGTAGTTGTCACCCCCCATAGTGTGTAGTGACTTGCACTGGACAGGTATGGTGCAGTGACAGTGCTTCTGAACAGGGTTTTACTCCCCATGCTATGATACCATGTAGTGACTTCTGGAAAACTGTCCATGGGCAGCCGTGCACTGCCTGGGTACACCATGTGCCCCTGTGATTGCGACATGTATATGCAACTGTGTCATGCACGGATATGTTGCATGTGTAGTAATGTCCTTATCACTTTGTCATCCTGACAGGCTTCTGCCCATCGGAAGCATGAGATCTGGAAGGACATCGTCCGGGCTGTCCGGTCCGTGGGGGTCTACAAGCGCCGGATCCGCAACTGCCAAAAGAGGTGGCAGGACCTTCGGGGCTGGACCCGGAGGATTGCACGGGTCCAGCTGAAGCTGTCGCCTCCTCGCAGGAGGGGCGGAACACGGACCCTGACCCCCCACATGCTCAGGATCCTGGCGGTGGTCTTTCCAGACCTGGATGGGCAGCTGAAGGCCAGAGAGCAGCAAGGAGGGGGTGAGTCAAAGACTGCACTGTGTACTCTGTCTAACATGTTATGTGCCCTCCTCGGGCCAGGTTGAACTGCCACAGTACAGCAGTCATGTTGTCCAGGAGCCATGTCCCTCTATTGTGCACTGCCCACTCCTCATCTGATACCCAGGTGTGGCCCTTACATGCAGGGAATTCTGTCACTTAGGACTGTGTCCTTGCAGTTTGCTTGACTCAAGGTGGGAGACAGCATCTGTTTCCCTGACTCTGTGGTGGGCATCATGGGTGGGTCCATTGCTTACACAATGCCTGTATTCTGACATGTATTCAGCGTGTTACTTTGATCTGTGGTCCAATTGCTGAGCTGATCCACCACATGTGGCTGGGGTACCTGGCACACACCCATGCTGCGGGTGGGAACAATGTTTGGGCCCCAGGAGTATGTATATGACGTGTGTCACACATACTTAGCCAGCTGCCTACAGTCCAGGGCTCATCCCTCATTCATGTGGGGCTGGACAGTCATGCCTACTCCAGGCCATACAATACACTCTGTACTCCCACTCCCGTGTATCAGAGGACACATTGTGCACAGTGATTTGCCCCTCAGGTGTCTGCCTCTGTGTCAGTGTGCTGTGGATTAGTCGCCAGGACTGCTGTGGAGTTTCTTGGTAGGGGCTCAGCATGCCACTGGAGATGTGACCATAGGAGACGATACTTGTGTGACACATAGGTGTCTGATCAGCTGCCCATGCAGACTGGGGCATGTAAATGTGAAGTTCAGGCAGCTGTTCCCCATGCACAGCAGAGTGTGAGGGGCTCAGGTTCAGAGGGTAGTGTCACAGGTCTCCCATATGTCCAATAGGTATGACCTGGACAGATGAGGGTTAAGAGGATGTGTTGTGGGGGGGATGTACATGTGCACTTGTGCAGCTCCAGGACTTGCATTCCCCATGACCTACTATTGTGACACAGTGCAGAGTGTTGTTGTCTGGCTGCAAAGTCATACATCACTGAGACAGTGATGTATGACTTTGCAGTCATGCCTCCGCCATGGCATGTGTCTACTGATTGGTGATCCTGCAGGGGAGTGACATGTGCTACATGCACACCATAGTGGCGATGGCTATCAGGACATGGGTGCATCATGGTGTCTGTCGCTGGTATGCATCACATGCATTTCCTATTTGACTCTGGGCATCCCTTACATCCGTAAACCTGTACTGACTCAGTGGCAAGAGCTGTGATGTGTCCACACCGTGTCCTCTGCACTGTCCAACTACTGTGTACTTGGTGCATGTGTCAACACTGGGGTGTTGCAATCCAACAGACACCAGACAGATGGGTGCAAGGCCATGTGGGATGTGAGTGCCATGCTTGGCATCAGACTGACAATTGACTTCTCCTGTTCAATTAGTGCACTTTTAGCAATGTACAACTAATGATGCCAGGGCTTGCTCTGTGATGTGCTGTGCTCACAGTGGTGTGTGCGTTATGTGCAGGTGACTGATGTCTGTCTGTTTCCCCATTGTTTGCAGATACATCCACGGCCACGGAAGGGGACAGCTCCACGGACCAGGAGGAGCCGGAGAGCCAGACTGGGTCAGCAGCCGAGGAGTGGTCGGAGGGACCCAGTGGCACGGAGGGCGAGGGGAGCCACACCGAGGAGTCCTCAGCAGCATCCACCTCAGCTGAGGACCAGAGCAACTCGGAGGATGACTCCCTTGTGGAGGCGGGTGTCAGCAGCCACCACACCCCAGCTAGTGTTGCTGTCCCCGCCACCACCAGCACCACCACCGCCCTCCCATCGGCTCCCATTCCCCAGGTCCGTGGAGGCTCCCATGTCCGGGAGCGTGTCTCCTTTGGGCCAGGCACCGCACCCCTGCCCCTGTGTCCCCTGCTGCCCTGAGTGAGGAGTCTGTGTACCTCCTTCGCCAGCTCCATGTAGGGCAGACAGCCATGCTGAGTGTCCTCCATGCGCACACCGCGCTGTTGACTCAGCTGGTGTCGTTCATGGAGGGCATCTCATCGGGCATGTCTGACCTACAGAGGGGCAATAGGTCCATGGACTCCTCCCTGACGGCAGCAGTGTCCCTCCTCAAACGGTCCCTCACCCCTCCTGCCTCTGCTCCATCCACACTCCCCAGCACCTTACCCATCCCAGGCACACACACACTGGCACACACCAGCACACACACATCCAGCACACTGACACACACGCCAATGACAAAACGCACACGCAAGCACATTCAGGGGACTGCAGCCAGACTCACAGGGGATGGGGCCCTGGAACACACACACGCATCCACATGCACTGCGCAGTCCTCAGTTCCCTCTCCCTCCAAAGCACCCTCCCTTGCCTCACCTGCAACCCCAAAGTCACAGCAGCTCTTCCTCTGTGACCTCGGCCTCTTCCCCACCGATGAAGCTGCTCCAGCATCCCGGGGGAAGAGGAAGCCCACCCACACGGAGCAGAGTGCCCCTCGCCCCCGGACACCCTCCCCCAGGCGCAGACGGACTGAGGCCCCCACCCGCAAGTCCCCCCGGAGTGCTAAGAGCAAGACCCCGCCACCGCCCTGCAGCTCAGGCACAAGGTCTCCGTCCTCCATCCCTCAGGCCCCCACTGCACAGGTGCCCCCACCACACCCTGCCCCAGGTTCCCCCACCCACAGATATACCATCCCCAAGATGCTCCGGCCTTCTCCCCTGCCACTTGCTCTCCCAGCACCACACCCCCCGCTGCGCTTGTCTGTGCCACTGATGTGGTGAGGGTGTCCTCCCCCTCTGTCCAACCCACCTTGCCTGTTCCCCATTCTCCTCCCCTGGAGGTAGGCACTGCAGTGGAGTCCACTACCGCCCTGTCTGACTTGGGCACTGCAGTGGCGGACCTGTCCACCCCATCTGCAGGGTCCACTGCAGTTGTGCCGGCACCCACGACATCTGTGTCATGCCCCCAGTTGTGCCGGCACACACCATGTCAGACACCTCCACTGCAGTTGTCAGTGGCTCTCCAGCACCCACCACCCCTTCCCTGACTCCCCCTGGTGAGCCCTGATCCTGTCCCTGCGGTGCCTGGCCTGCCCCCCGGTTGCCCCTCCTAGTGGATTGTCCCTGGTATTGTGCAGGCATGCGTAGGGTGACATCTGCCAGTGTCACCCTGTTTGAACTTTGACAATGGACTGGCCATTGGCCTTTGCTCTTTTTCAGGACTTCGTTTGGCCTCAACACATATGCTGAATAAAGCAACTTTCTTTTCTCTAGTGCTCATGCTTCAGATGTACATGTTGTTGGTGCAGCTAACCATGCCCTTGCTGCAGTGATGGTGATATCTGGTCTCATGATTATGAAGTGTTACTGTGCAGGAACCCATGTGGTCCAGGGGGAATGTGTCCTATCATGTGGTGTATCCATGTCATCAATAGCAGCATCTGAGGGTGTCATGTGTTCAGTATTTGGCAATGGGTTTCCTACTTACATTGGCAATTTCACATCTGTGGCTTCCACCCCTGCACATCTGTTGTGCCTGCCATCGTTGCATTTGTCTACTTCCCTGACCGTGTTGCCATCTCCAGTGGACATGCAGGTTTGGGCATCAATGGGGAGGGACTCATCCGTGTAGTCAGTGCAACATTGCTATACAAGTGTGTTGGATCTGTGCTGATGATTCCGTTGGCACATCCATGACCAGGCTGATGTGATGGGAGCCCTCATTTGGTGCTAATTGTTGATTGTGTGACCAAGTGCTCAGCTGACATGATGGGGCCCTACTGAGGCAACATATGGCACAGCTTTCCTCACACAGGAGTGGAGTCCCCTCATGGCAGTGTGTACACGTGTGACATTGCCTGCGCCCAAGGTGTGTGTTGTATGTGCATGTCTGTGTGTTCACTTCCATTCATCTGCGCATGCTGTGATCCCTAGTGTTGTACCTGTTTGTGATGCTTGCTGACTTGAGCTATGTTCCCCCAAAGTCTTCTCCCTGTGTTCTCTGTGATGTGGGTGCATGGCACATTACTGGTCATCAGGGTGTCACCCATAGGTGTGTTTGCTGTCAGGGCAGAGTTTGTGTGCTGACGCAGATGGGTCACAGTCAGGTTTCCCTTTGGCACTTGTTGTTTGCCCCTGTCATGTGATTTCCAGTTTGTGTTATCTTTCAGTGATTGTGACACGTTGTGTGTGTGACTGCTGGCACTCCTTAGGGTCCGGGCTGCAATGTTGGTTGTTGTCTATGTGTGTTCTTTGTGGGTGACCTTGGCTTCTTCATTGGTGTGTGACTGTGGCTGGGATCCCATTGGTCGGTGTGGTATTGCCGTCATGTCCATGTACAGCGTAGTGTGCAGTGTGTCAGACATTCAGGAGTCTTGTTGAGTGTCCATGTGTGATGTGTTTCTACACCTTGGTTCCCACCCACCACCCTGGAATAGTAATGGGTGCATGTGCAATGTCACCAGTGCATGTGTACTTCACTGCTGCACATTGTTGGAGGTCGAGGGGTGTGGTGTTGAGTGTGTGCAGATGAGAGTTGTTGCCCGGCTAGTCCCCTGCCTCCATGTTGGCCTTGGCTTACTGGCCATGCTGATTGATTTGTGCTTGTGTAGGTGTGATGGTAGTTAGTTGCTCAGGACACCTGACTGTGGTTCACAGTGTGAACGACATTTAGCTTTGTCATCACAGTGGTATTTTTCTTCAGCCCAGGGTCACCACATTGTGGGGGCCCTGGGGGTGGTGCTGTGGTGTGTCTGTGACTTGCTGTGTCAGTTGTTGTTCCTACGTGCCTGTGTGACATGTGTGTTTTGTGCTCCCTCTCACCTGTCAATGCCTGCTTGCCCACATAGGGGATTTGGATCCATGAGTTACCTTAGTGTGGCAGTGTATGCACATCTGTATGATTGGTATTCAGCTCTCCTCATGTGTTGTGTTGTTGCCTGGGGACAATGGCACCCCCACCCCTCACCTGCTGTGTATGATGACAGTGTTGGTCTGCCTGTTTGTGTTTGTGCATCTGCACCACTGCATTGGCATATCTTGGGTGTGCCATTGGCTGTATGTTGTTTGGTGTGTTTCCCCTGCTGTCCCTGGGACTCCTAGGTCATCGGTCAGCACAGTGATCATGGTTTGTGTGTCCCATTGCTGCCATGGTATGGTATCTGTTCACCTCACATCTGCTGTCTCCACAGGGTATCTGCATTTGTGTGCCCATTGGTGCAAATATGTGGTTCTGCATTCTGATGGTCACTTCTGTCATTGTGTCATTGATGACTGTTGACGGTCTCAGCCACCATGGGTGTTGTTTGTCTGCACATGGCCAAAGGAATGTTTCATTTGCACTGCAGTATTTGGCTCCCCCAATTTATGTTGCAATGGGACACATACACTACTTTGCCACAGATGAGTTTTTGGTTCTGTGACCAGGAATGATCCATGCAGTTTGGCAGTTGCAGCTCTTTCTTTGTCAACAATTACCTTTTGGTCACTGTGATGATGAGGGTGTAGACCCCATTGCCACAATGGTCAAAATGTGCTTCAGCTATGGACCCCACACTTGCCTTTTGGTCACTGTGATGATGGGGGTTTAGACCCCATTGCCACAATGGTCAAACTGTGCTTCAGCTATGGACCCCACACTTACCTTTTGGTCACTGTGATGATGGGGGTTTAGACCCCATTGCCACAATGGTCAAAATGTGCTTCAGCTATGGACCCCACACTTGCCTTTTGGTTACTGTGATGATGGGGGTTTAGACCCCATTGCCACAATGGTCATGGGCTGCTTGCATTGTGGGTGCCACACACATATATGTGTGGCACATGTGCTAGGGGGTCACATTGTATGTTCAATGTCATGTTCGGTGTTGTAGGCATTTGACACAGCCTGCTCACACGCTTGTCATGGTGGTGGGGGGGATGTCTTAATCTTGCATTCCCTAGGTTGTGGTGTGCTTGTTGTGTCATGCATTGTCCATCCTATGAGTGGGGGTGGTAGTAGTGGTAGGCATCCAGCCCCCCCTGGCTAAGGGTGGTAGTAGTGGTGGGCATCCTGCCCCCCTGGGTGGGGGTGGTAGTAGTGGTGGGCATCCTGCCCCCCTGGCTAAGGGTGGTAGTAGTGGTGGGCATCCTGCCCCCCTGGGTGAGGGTGGTAGTAGTGGTAGGCATCCTGCCCCCTGGGTGGGGGTGGTAGTAGTGGTAGGCATCCAGCCCCCCTGGCTAAGGGTGGTGGTAGGCATCCAGCCCCCCTGGCTAAGGGTGGTAGTAGTGGTGGGCATCCTGCCCCCCTGGGTGAGGGTGGTAGTAGTGGTGGGCATCCTGCCCCCCTGGCTAAGGGTGGTAGTAGTGGTGGGCATCCTGCCCCCCTGGGTGAGGGTGGTAGTAGTGGTAGGCATCCTGCCCCCTGGGTGGGGGTGGTAGTAGTGGTGGGCATCCTGCCCCCTGGCTAAGGGTGGTAGTAGTGGTGGGCATCCTGCCCCCCTGGGTGAGGGTGGTAGTAGTGGTAGGCATCCTGCCCCCCTGGTTGAGGGTGGTAGTAGTGGTAGGCATCCAGCCCCCCTGGCTAAGGGTGGTGGTAGGCATCCAGCCCCCCTGGCTAAGGGTGGTAGTAGTGGTGGGCATCCTGCCCCCTGGCTAAGGGTGGTAGTGGTGGGCATCTGGCACCCCCTGGCTAAGGGTGGTAGTAGTGGTGGGCATCCTGCCCCCCTGGGTGAGGGTGGTAGTAGTGGTAGGCATCCTGCCCCCCTGGTTGAGGGTGGTAGTAGTGGTAGGCATCCAGCCCCCTGGCTAAGGGTGGTGGTAGGCATCCAGCCCCCCTGGCTAAGGGTGGTAGTAGTGGTGGGCATCCTGCCCCCCTGGGTGAGGGTGGTAGTAGTGGTAGGCATCCTGCCCCCCTGGTTGAGGGTGGTAGTAGTGGTAGGCATCCAGCCCCCCTGGCTAAGGGTGGTAGTAGTGGTGGGCATCCTGCCCCCCTGGGTGAGGGTGGTAGTAGTGGTAGGCATCCTGCCCCCTGGGTGGGGGTGGTAGTAGTGGTAGGCATCCAGCCCCCCTGGCTAAGGGTGGTAGTAGTGGTGGGCATCCTGCCCCCTGGCTAAGGGTGGTAGTGGTGGGCATCTGGCACCCCCTGGCTAAGGGTGGTAGTAGTGGTGGGCATCCTGCCCCCCTGGGTGAGGGTGGTAGTAGTGGTAGGCATCCTGCCCCCCTGGTTGAGGGTGGTAGTAGTGGTAGGCATCCAGCCCCCCTGGCTAAGGGTGGTGGTAGGCATCCAGCCCCCCTGGCTAAGGGTGGTAGTAGTGGTGGGCATCCTGCCCCCCTGGGTGAGGGTGGTAGTAGTGGTAGGCATCCTGCCCCCCTGGTTGAGGGTGGTAGTAGTGGTAGGCATCCAGCCCCCCTGGCTAAGGGTGGTAGTAGTGGTGGGCATCCTGCCCCCCTGGGTGAGGGTGGTAGTAGTGGTAGGCATCCTGCCCCCCTGGGTGGGGGTGGTAGTAGTGGTAGGCATCCAGCCCCCCTGGCTAAGGGTGGTGGTAGGCATCCAGCCCCCCTGGCTAAGGGTGGTAGTAGTGGTGGGCATCCTGCCCCCCTGGCTAAGGGTGGTAGTAGTGGTAGGCATCCTGCCCCCCTGGTTGAGGGTGGTAGTAGTGGTAGGCATCCAGCCCCCTGGCTAAGGGTGGTAGTAGTGGTGGGCATCCTGCCCCCCTGGGTGAGGGTGGTAGTAGTGGTAGGCATCCTGCCCCCTGGCTAAGGGTGGTAGTAGTGGTGGGCATCCTGCCCCCCTGGGTGAGGGTGGTAGTAGTGGTAGGCATCCTGCCCCCTGGCTAAGGGTGGTAGTAGTGGTGGGCATCCTGCCCCCCTGGGTGAGGGTGGTAGTAGTGGTGGGCATCCTGCCCCCCTGGGTGAGGGTGGTAGTAGTGGTAGGCATCCTGCCCCCTGGGTGGGGGTGGTAGTAGTGGTAGGCATCCAGCCCCCCTGGCTAAGGGTGGTGGTAGGCATCCAGCCCCCCTGGCTAAGGGTGGTAGTAGTGGTGGGCATCCTGCCCCCTGGCTAAGGGTGGTAGTAGTGGTGGGCATCCTGCCCCCCTGGGTGAGGGTGGTAGTAGTGGTAGGCATCCTGCCCCCTGGCTAAGGGTGGTAGTAGTGGTGGGCATCCTGCCCCCCTGGGTGAGGGTGGTAGTAGTGGTGGGCATCCTGCCCCCCTGGGTGAGGGTGGTAGTAGTGGTAGGCATCCTGCCCCCCTGGGTGGGGGTGGTAGTAGTGGTAGGCATCCAGCCCCCCCTGGCTAAGGGTGGTGGTAGGCATCCAGCCCCCCCTGGCGAAGGGTGGTAGTAGTGGTGGGCATCCTGCCACCCTGGCTAAGGGTGGTAGTAGTGGTAGGCTTCCTGCCCCCTGGCTAAGGGTGGTAGTAGTGGTAGGCATCCTGCCCCCCGTGGGTGAGGGTGTTAGTAGTGGTAGGCTTCCTGCCCCCCTGGCTAAGGGTGGTAGTAGTGGTGGGCATCCTGCCCCCCTGGCTAAGGGTGGTAGTAGTGGTAGGCATCCAGCCCCCCTGGGTTGGGGTGGTGGAGCGCATTCAGGCCCCTGTGTGCATATGTGGCATTGGTGATGGGCATCCCGCCCCTATGGTGCTGCTGTTGCTGGTGTAAGTATATTCAGATTCCCAGTGTATGTGTGTGATGTGTCGTGTACGTGTTGTATGTGTTTTGTGGTTGGTGTCTGACTTACCTTCTGCGCCGTACGCGTCCGTGCCTGTTCCGGTAGTAGATGTAGAATATTGGTATGATCGGGACGAAGGGATTCATGGTTGGTTCGTGTCGTTCGTCCTTCTCGTTGCTTCGCGTCGTCCTCGTCGCTTGGCTTCGTCCTCGTCGCTTCGCGTCGTCCTCGTCGGTGCTGTGTTCGTCTCGTAGCCGTGGATCGTGTTGTGGCGCGATTCGGAGCTTATGTGCGCCTCTCCCGGATGCTTTGACGTGCCGTGCGTAGCGACGGGTTCGGCGCGTACGGAAAGCGCATCGTACTTGTCCGGCCGGACGGGGCTGCATTTTCCCTTCCGTGCGACTCGATTCGGCGTTTCCGGATTCGCCTCGGTCGGAGAACAGGACCTGGTTTGGGTGAGTACGGCTCGGCCGGGATTTTTGCTGTTGTGCGCATCGTACTTGCTCGTTCGGTGTGCTGTACGGATCGGTCGGGAAACTGGCTTTCGCATGGCTTTTTTCCCGACCGAATAGTATTGGGTGCGCCTCCGACCGAGATCGGAATCGGCCCCTAAGTATCTACTGTTGTGCACAAATGGGCTCAAAGCCTTTAATGGTACATTTGGTCAAAGACTCTACCAGGCACAGTCAACGATGTGTAAATTGAACTTCAGCTTACAAACTGAGCAAGGGAAGCCCATCGTCATCTGGAGTTTGGTCTTACAGCGCAATCATTGGCTAAAAATACTGATTTACTAGAATTCTGGCTCCAGCTAATAAAGGTGGACAAAGCCACCTTTAAACATCATTTGGATCTTAAAATTTCGTTTTTCAAGACCAGTACTTGGTGTTAGAAATGGGGGTCTCTAGTTGGCAGAGGTAGGTACGTTTGCCAAATAGGGACCCTTGCTTCTAGTCAGGGTAAGGGGGATACACACTTTAGATAACCCCTGCTCACCCCCTGGGTAGCTTGGCACGAGCAGACAGACTTATCCCAAAGGCAATGTGTATAGTATTTTCACTCAAACCACACAGTAATACAGTTCTAACACCACAAATGGACACCACACCAGTTTAGAAAAATAAAGTATCTTTATCTAAACTCAACAAGACCAAAACAACAAAAATCCAACATACAAGTATTAAGAATATGACTTTAAAAAGTTTTTAAGCAGCTGGGTCCAGAGAAAACTATGGATGCGGGATTTCTCACAAAGTACCTGTAGATGCGACAAAATTCACAAGGCCAAACAGCCACAGATATGGGAAGCATCGAGAAACAAAGAGATGCATCAATTCCTGAGACCACGGGGAGGTGATGCGACAGTTCTGATGCACGCAGGAGAAGTGATGCGTTGTGTCTGGTCTGTAGGGGAAAGTGATGTGTCGAATCCAAGATGATTCTGGTCCAAGAGTGATGCATCGGGAAAACTTGCCGCACAGGTACGATGCGTGGAAATCCGGGGTGCATTGGCAATCGATGCAGCGGCTTCGAGTGGTATGCGTCGGTTTCTTCAGCCTCGATCCCTCGATGCGCCGGTTCTTGCAGCGGCGACAGTCTCTGCGTCTGTTTCGGCAGTGGCGCGGCGATGCGTGGAGATTCTTCTCGCACAGCGGTGCTTCATCGGAAAAACAGCTGCAAGAAGAGGGATGTGTCGATTTACTTGTAGTTGCGTTGCTTTTCCAGCTCCCAACAGCAGGAACAACCTCCAGAGGCCCAACACAGTCTCTGGCACCTCTTGGCAGGTCAGAACTCCCAGCAAGGAAGTTCAGGGGAGCTGGGGCTGAAGTCCTTGGGTCCCTGAGACTTCAGAACAGGAGGCAAGCTCTACTCAAGCCCTTGGAGATCTTCTTCAAGCAGGGGGACACAGCACACAGAAAAGTCCTTGTCCTTTCCTTAGCGGAAACAGCTACTGCAGGCTAACCCCAGACAGCACACAGCAAAGGGGCAGTACTCCTCCTCCAGTTTCTCCAGCTCTTCTCCTTGGCAAAGGTTCCTCTTAATTCCAGAAGTAGTCTAAAGTTCAGGGGTTTTAGGTCTAATACTTATATCCCAAAATGTCTTTGTTCTCTTTGTGCAAGGGTCTCTGAGCCCAGTCCAAACCAGTTCTGTCCTCACTGGTGCAGCATGACTGCAGGGTGTGGAGACAGCATTGTGCAAGGGAGACAGTCGCTATTCAGGTGCAAGGAAATCTCCTCCCACTACTCTAAATTCAGCCAGGATCTATTCAGCCCTGCTTCGAGTCATCCACAAAGTGCCAGGCACACCTCAACCTCCCAGTGGCTGTCTACAGTGAATGCACATCCCCAACCCCTGTCACTCCAAAACCAGACAGTCAATACACAAACAGGCAGAGGCACACAGAATGGTTAAACAAGAAAATGCCGACTTTCTAAAAGTTTTAAAGGAAGAGCACTCCTCTCGCGCTCCCACTGCCGCACTGCAAAAAGTGGGAATCAATCCCGCCAATATATTTCATTTGTCCAAGTACTCCAATGTAAACTCATTGTAAACATAACTTTTTAATTGACCAATGTTAAATCCATACGCTGTTATTCTTTCATCACAACGGAGACAGCGTGATTGAATCTGCAATCTTTATTGACTTCTTCAAATACCATCTGTACGCCAATCCAGGCTTTATACACAGGTACGTACAATTCAATCACAATATGAAGTTGATACGCTGTATCGATACCCAATGCATTTCGAGCCGTCTTGGCTCTTCGTCAGGGGTTACTAGGATAAATACAATAAACAGCTTAATCACATTTGTGCACGATGTATAAATGTTAAAGACAACGTCAATGTGCAACAAACTCATAAACACTTCCATATCCTCAATCTTAGTGAAACGCAATTCAAGTACTAATAATTACTACCCCATACACCTCCCTATTCCACCCGAGACTATGATTACCCTCAATATGACGTAAACAAAAGTAACAATATACCACCCATTCAGCAAAAGACCCATTCCCCTGCTCATGAACCTCCACTATTCTACTACCCCTTCACTCTCCAACTCGACTCCCCTCCATCTCCATGTCCCTCATTTTTACCTTTCAGAAATGGTCACCATCAGCTCTCTGATCTCTCTTCCTGTTCTCCGTAAACACTCTGCTTCCTCCCTCATTTTAGTTGTTACTTCAAATTGTCAGTTGCGCTCACTCTCGTTCTTAAATATTTGCGCTGCCTATTGCCAAACTGACCCCACGTGACTGCTTTCCCCAGCTGCTACACGTTATTACCTCCGTAACTCTGTCAGGAAACTCCCACTCCTATAATACTCCTCTCTAACCCCTTCACTCTCCAACTCGACTCCCCTCCATCTCCCTCATTTTTACCTTTCAGAAACGGTCACCATCAGCTCTCTGGTCTCTCTTCCTATTCTCCGTGAACACTCTATTTTCTCCCTCATTTTAGTTGTTGGTTCAAATCGTCAGTTGCGCTCACTCTCGTTCTTGAATATTCGCGCTGCCTATTGCCAAACTGACCCCACGTGACTGCTTTCCCCAGCTGAATGCATTTCGAGCCGTCTTGGCTCTTCGTCAGGGGTTACTAGGATAAATACAATAAACAGCTTAATCACATTTGTGCACGATGTATAAATGTTAAAGACAACGTCAATGTGCAACAAACTCATAAACACTTCCATATCCTCAATCTTAGTGAAACGCAATTCAAGTACTAATAATTACTACCCCATACACCTCCCTATTCCACCCGAGACTATGATTACCCTCAATATGACGTAAACAAAAGTAACAATATACCACCCATTCAGCAAAAGACCCATTCCCCTGCTCATGAACCTCCACTATTCTACTACCCCTTCACTCTCCAACTCGACTCCCCTCCATCTCCATGTCCCTCATTTTTACCTTTCAGAAATGGTCACCATCAGCTCTCTGATCTCTCTTCCTGTTCTCCGTAAACACTCTGCTTCCTCCCTCATTTTAGTTGTTACTTCAAATCGTCAGTTGCGCTCACTCTCGTTCTTAAATATTTGCGCTGCCTATTGCCAAACTGTCCCCACGTGACTGCTTTCCCCAGCTGCTACACGTTATTACCTCCGTAACTCTGTCAGGAAACTCCCACTCCTATAATACTCCTCTCTAACCCCTTCACTCTCCAACTCGACTCCCCTCCATCTCCCTCATTTTTACCTTTTAGAAACGGTCACCATCAGCTCTCTGGTCTCTCTTCCTATTCTCCGTGAACACTCTATTTTCTCCCTCATTTTAGTTGTTGGTTCAAATCGTCAGTTGCGCTCACTCTCGTTCTTGAATATTCGCGCTGCCTATTGCTAAACTGACCCCACGTGACTGCTTTCCCCAGCTGCTACACGTTATTACCTCCATAACCCTATCAGGAAACTACCACTCCCATAATACTCCTCTCTCTCCCACCCACTCGAAGTAACCCACCATCCTCAACCTCTAAAGCTTTTGCGTGCATATGAATAAAAACAAATACATACATTATTTAGCTAACCAAACATCACCCTTTCCCACTAATTGTCTGAAAAAACCATTACGATACAGAATCTGAATTCATAAAATAAACTCAATCTTAAAACCGATAATGTGAAAAATAAGAAAAATTCTACATTTCCTAAAAAATACGTGCTCATGATTTATGACTAATTACGCTCCATATAAATAAACATAAATACAGAATAAGAATGCCAAACTCCCAGTTGTGACTATCATGTGAAGTAGCTTCAACTAATCATACTAAATGTCCGAAAATGTTTATAAGCATAACTCCATTTCTTCTGTCTCCGTGATGACGAATTCATTTCAAGTTTTGTTTTCCGATTTCAAAATGTTCGTTATACCAATAGGGTGCATCAGCTCCTTGAGGCGATAAATTGCAAAGCAGAAAAATATATAATAGAGCATGCACTCCTTCCCTTAATATTACTCCGAGCTCCAAAGACTTATATGTAGATGCGTGCGCACAGTGTCCGTGGATCGCCCCAACCACAGTCAATACGAATGTATTAAAGGAAGAGCACTCCTCTCGCGCTCCCACTGCCGCACTGCAAAAAGTGGGAATCAATCCTGCCAATATATTTCATTTGTCCAAGTACTCCAATGTAAACTCATTGTAAACATAACTTTTTAATTGACCAATGTTAAATCCATACGCTGTTATTCTTTCATCACAACGGAGACAGCGTGATTGAATCTGCAATCTTTATTGACTTCTTCAAATACCATCTGTACGCCAATCCAGGCTTTATACACAGGTACGTACAATTCAATCACAATATGAAGTTGATACGCTGTATCGATACCCAATGCATTTCGAGCCGACTTGGCTCTTCGTCAGGGCTTACTAGGATAAATACAATAAACAGCTTAATCACATTTGTGCACGATGTATAAATGTTAAAGACAACGTCAATGTGCAACAAACTCATAAACACTTCCATATCCTCAATCTTAGTGAAACGCAATTCAAGTACTAATAATTACTACCCCATACACCTCCCTATTCCACCCGAGACTATGATTACCCTCAATATGACGTAAACAAAAGAAACAATATACCACCCATTCAGCAAAAGACTCATTCCCCTGCTCATGAACCTCCACTATTCTACTACCCCTTCACTCTCCAACTCGACTCCCCTCCATCTCCATGTCCCTCATTTTTACCTTTCAGAAATGGTCACCATCAGCTCTCTGATCTCTCTTCCTGTTCTCCGTAAACACTCTGCTTCCTCCCTCATTTTAGTTGTTACTTCAAATCGTCAGTTGCGCTCACTCTCGTTCTTAAATATTTGCGCTGCCTATTGCCAAACTGACCCCACGTGACTGCTTTCCCCAGCTGCTACACGTTATTACCTCCGTAACTCTGTCAGGAAACTCCCACTCCTATAATACTCCTCTCTAACCCCTTCACTCTCCAACTCGACTCCCCTCCATCTCCCTCATTTTTACCTTTCAGAAACGGTCACCATCAGCTCTCTGGTCTCTCTTCCTATTCTCCGTGAACACTCTATTTTCTCCCTCATTTTAGTTGTTGGTTCAAATCGTCAGTTGCGCTCACTCTCGTCCTTGAATATTCGCGCTGCCTATTGCCAAACTGACCCCACGTGGCATTTTCAAACACACAATTTAAAAACTATCTTTACTAAAAGATTTGTTATTAAATTCTGAGAGCCTAAACTGTATTTCTCTATCATGTCCCAATGGGAAGTTATATTTATAATATGTTATAAATAAACTCCCATTCTATCCTATAGGGCAAGATAGCCTTTCAATAGTGAAAAACGAAATTGGCAGTATTTCACTATCAGGACATGTCACACACCAGTACATGTCCTACCTTTCACATACACTGCACGCTGCCCAGGGGGGTACCTTGGGCCTACCACAGGGGTGCCTCACATGTAGAAAAAGGGAAGGTTCCACTTGCCAAGTTGACATGGCAGTTAACAACTGCGCACAGACACTGCAGTGGCAGGTCTGCGTTAACTTTTCAGAGCTACTCATGTGGGTGGCACAATCAGTGCTGCAGGCCCACTAGTAGCATTTGATTTACATGCCCTGGCACACTTAGTGCATTTTACTAGGGACTTACCAGTAAATCAAATATGCCAATCATGGAAAACCAATCATGATAACAATTTACACAGAGAGTATATGCACTTTAGCACTGGTTAGCAGTGGTAAACAGTAGCGGCCCGTGGTGGGAGTGCTGCCGGGCGGTGATGTGGGGCGGGGGAGGGGCAGGGTGGGGGGTAGTAAAGTACGGAATACGGCCGTATAGAGGTAAGTAGACACATAAATAAATAAAACGAATTTCATTGCGTGCGCTGCATCGCGATGCAGTGCGCAACGAAATTCGTTTTATTTATTTATATGTCTACTTACCTCTATACGGCCGAATTCCGTACTTTACTACCCCCCACCCTGCCCGCCCCACGTCACCGCCCGGCAGCACTCCCACCGCGGACCGCTACTGGTGGTAAAGTGTTCAGAGTCCTATAACCAACAGTTTAGGAACAAATAGGAGGAATGGCAAAAAGTTTGGGGATAACCCTGCAAAAAGAGCCAAGTCCAAATCTCGGGTCCTAGCCATTCAGACAATCCTCGGCGACTTGCAGATGACCCCACCATGTAATTTTAATATCACTTACGAAAACTTTCAATCAATCATTCAAAGAGGGGTTCAAACAAAATGCATAATTGTCGATCTACACATCATGCAAGCAAAGCAACATAAACCGTTTATCGTTGCCACCTATACGGAACTTGCACCTGAAAGGTACCTAATGCTGTCGCTATCTAGGAAAACTAAACTCAAATTTTTAAGGCTAGGTCTTGGCCTTTTTGACACAGATTAAATTATCCGAAAATGGAAATATGATAGGGCAAATGCAGCCTGTTGCTTTTGTCCTTATTCCAAGGAATCGTTTGCACATGTTCTTTGCGCGTGCCCAGCTTTTCTTTGAGAGAAGAAGAAGAAGAAATTCTAAAGGCAGCCTTTTTGAGACCTGAACATAAGGACCTGTTCTCTGGCCATATTGCTTTGTTTTCAAGGGTCTGATGGCAGGCTGATAGGTAGGTTCACAAAATTATGGACAAGGTTCTCGATTCATTGGCCACGCAATATCCACCTCCCCTGAGATTTAACACCACGTTACATTATGAGCTATTTGGACAGTTGAAAGTCTGTCATCTTTGAGCTACTTACTATATTTCCTGATGGCAGAGGCATTTAGAGACTTTTTCCCTCATACATTGCGACATTTGCACAGTATATATCTATTGTTCACTTTTACTGAATTGATATGTACTTTATTGAATATTATGGCCCCGATTTGTATTACATTTTCCTAATTTTAGAATGTTTTTTATTAACTACCAAACAAAGATTTTTCACTTTTTGACTTACAAGAACAGTAGTAAATTTGTGCCAGTAGGTTCTGCTAGGCCCACCAGCCTCATTTTATGGGAGGGGTAATCTTTCAGTCTGGTCCAGTAGGCTTCCTAACTAAAAGAGAACGGTTGCCCCAGCATAACTTTTGCTGTGTTTGTAGAGGCTCCATTTAGGGCCAATTTGGATAAAAGTTTGGGAGAATTGCATTAACACGTAGGCTTTATTTAGAGTTTGGAGTACTCCATCGAAAACGTGGTGGATATCCTGTTCGCATACTACAAGTGCATTATATTCGATGACGCTCTAAATACAATGGATGAGACATCTGCCACGTTTCGACCGAGCGCCCTCTTAGCTAAACTCTAAATAAGGCTTATACTTTGAGGATGGGCAGAGCAGTCCCTACTCTAAACCTGTCTTTTCAGTTTGAAAACTTGAAAGAAATGAATGACCCGACCATCTGAGACCATGGAAGATAATCCAAGTGGTGGAGTGTTCACCACAATGAGCATGAGATGATATCTGAACATGTTACCTCTTGAGCGGTCATGGACGAGTTTTACAGAGGAAATAGACACACAGACTGTGGCCTTGTGGTAGGGTGACCAGGCGTCCTGGATTTGCCCGGACAGTCCCGGTTTTCCGCCAGCTGTCCCGGCTGATTTCAGGAAATTAAGCTCATGTCCCAGTTTTTAGAGAGGGTCGGCTGAAAACGGTGGAAGGTATCTTTTTATGTTTTGCAAAGCAGGGATAGTTAGAAGCTGCTATAAGAAAGCAATTTAATTAATAGGCATGCTATTGCCTTTAAAAATGGCATTTTATGTATGTTCTTACTGCCTCTTCTTTAATTCTCTCCTAAGGAGCACTGGCATTCTGTGCGCTGGGTTGAAGTAAAATTATAGTCCTTCTTCTATTTTTGGGAAAAGTCCCAGTTTTTGGCTTTAAAATTCTGCTCACCCTACCTTGTGGACACGTGTTCTACACAGAATAATGGAGTGCCAGCCTTTAGTGCTGTAGTGAGAAAATAACGCTTCAGACAATTCTAATGCACACCAACCCGGGCGGCTTCCTCGCTTTTTTAGGCCCTGTTTGGTCATTTGACGGATCATTCATCCACTTTTTTCGTGTTTTCTATTTATTTGTTAAATACCGTCATTTGAACTTTAAGGGCAATACCTGACAGACGATACCTCTCTATAATTTATGATTAATAAAATCTGCCAGCGCCCTGTACATTCATTCCTCTGTAAGACCAATGTAGATAACTGTTGTTAACTCTCTTCTGGAGTCTCCAGCTCACCCCCTGTACCACAATTGGTTTTTAGGAGTGTCTCTAGGCTACTCTGAAAAAGTGGCAAAGAATAAGGGATGCTTTGTGTGGTGTACCGTGGGGAGAGGAGGGACATGCAACCATTACCACTCTTTCATTTCTGGATTCCAACTATACATGCAATTGTATAATAATGCTAATGGGAGATCCAAAGGAGCACTTTCATCCCTTATAAGAATAATTTTTAAAATCCATATGATTTTCTAATGGACACTGCACATTAAACCTGAATGATAAAGAAGACTTCGGGAAATATGCATCAGAGGAGCCAATCTTTGACAGCAATTTGCTATTATATACGACATGTCGTGAAACTGATGTATAATGGACTCGGGCCATTCTCATGTCAGTACTTTATTTATGTGGGAGATGTGATCCAGTTCCTACATTTTTGCTTGAAACCTCGAGAGAGATGGTTTGTAATCCCGGAGAGACACATTTCACCCAATAATAATGTGTTGTGATTGTGGCCAAACTACCTCATCTCACTGTGCCTGTAATTGTGAACATATGTGATTGTGTGATGAAACATCCACCCCAGCTCTTGTCCTCGCTCAAACCGGACCATGAGTGCACTAGAATATTTTGCGAGTACTCCTTCACTGGGCCCTTTCGAAGCATATAGTTGTTTTTTTAGCACATTTAGAGGTTAAATTAGGCTGAATAATGCACTGTTTGACCCCATTTCTAAAAAAATATTCTTGGGGAAAGTCTCCTATAACTGCCTGGGGAAAAACCGGTTGGAATGCTTTTCTGTTTTATGCAATCGGCCATTGACTATGCAGTCAGCTGGTGCTGCTAAAAAGGTAAGTGAGCGCTATCACTGTGTGAAGTAGGCAATGCTGCTGATGGGGAGCGGGCAGTTACATCCTAAGTACAATTTCAGGCTCCTGCACTTTAAAAAAAATTATTTTTATGTTTTACAAACTGCCCAGTACCGACATTGGATCAACCAATTAGTGCAAAATGTTTATACACTACTCACTTAATATCGTTTTTACAATTTTCTGGCGTAGGGAAATTTCAATACACAATTGCAGCAGCAAACTATGTGATCCGGACCCTGGAGTTTTATTTATCAACAAGAACGTGCAGCAATTAAAATGACACTCACGCATAGTTAGCAGTCACTGCAATTAACTTGGAAAAGATACATTCGAGCTCCAAGACACATAATTTAAAAAAGAAGAAAAAAAAAGTAACTCTACACATCATTACATAGACACTGAAATAGGCTGCTCTTCAACTAGTGTTTAAAGCGAATTTGTTAGTAGCACTCATGAAAACAAGCATTTGCAATGCAATCGGTCTCGCCTTTGGGACCTTATAAGTATTCCACCATGCAGCACATTATCGCACATTACTGCAAAGTAGCCTAGCTATGGACTGTGTGGCAGTGATCATGGGTCTGGCAGTAGATTTGGCAGCAGACAAGTGAACGTGGTATTTGAGCTCTCAGGAGTGGGTTGAAGACAAATACATTAAATTATTGATACATTTTAATTCCATTTGTAAACAAGTGGAGCTTACAAAGAAGTCTGTGTACGTTTGTGGAAATTAAAATGTATGTCCTTGTTATTATTTGCAGTTATTACCAGCTTTTGGGGCTTTTGATGTGGAGGGAACTCTGCTCTCACACTTTTAACCTTTTATTCGTAGTTTAAACCATCAGTACTAAACTAACTACTAGTAACCCAGAAGAATGAAAACCTAGAACAGCATGTGACACTTGGCAAGACCGTTGCATGTTGCCAACAGTTGCTTCTGAACTGTGGAAAGTAACCTACTCAAGGTAGTAAAGCAGCCAATCAGAGGGCGGCAACAGCATTGTACACATGAGAGGACCAGTGTGCTGCGCGTGCATCATGGCAGCGTGCACTCAGAGTTCTAAAGCAAACCTGTGGTGCGCGCGCCAACGGTGGCTTTGTTGTTGGTGGGGGAGGGTTTGTTGAGGCAGCCAGCATAGTGCCCATTGAATAATCCTTGCCATGTATAGTGTGAAATTCAAAGACATTTATCATGGCTGGATTGAAAGCATAAGTAGGAGAACGTGTGCAAAGAATAGGAAGCATGCAGCGCCGACTCTGTCATGTTAAGGGCTCGATATTTTCAGGACTCCCGTTCAGAATTTTTTTTCACTTTTATTACCTATGTTCCAATAATTCAAGTCTACATGATGCCAAACAATATTATATTGTATTTAACCTTTCGAACAAACCAGCTGATATGTCTCCTGTTAGAGGCCCAAAAATTATTAAAATGGCACTGATTAGAGAGAGTCAGAGGTAGAAAGAGAAAGGGAGAGAGTTTCTGGTTGAGAAAGTAGTGAAATCAAAGCAAGAGGAAGAAACTGAGAAATATCACTTTACCAGGGTGAATTTAGAAGGTGGAGGCCCTGGGCAATCGCCCACGCTGTCCAGTCCATGCCTTAAAACGTCTCTGCATGACTGTAATGTAAACTGCTCACAGCAACTCTCCGGAATTGCGCTTTGAGTACCATGATTTTGAAGAATCAGAATACGTAAAATATGGTTTGCCTGGTTGATGCAAAGTTTACTTATTTTTAGGTTTCTTCAAAATCATGACGACTCACAGATAAATAAAGGCACTTCGTTGTAAGCCGATCACCTCACTTATGGCATCACTATAATGCAGTGCCTCCATCTGCAGACTTCGACCATGTTTCCCTCGGCAAGACATGGCTGCAGTGACAGTAGTGAGTGTGTGGGGCCTTATTACCCCAGAGAGGGCATGGCAGCAGTGACAGTAGTGAGTGTGTGCGGCCTTATTACCCCAGAGAGGGCATGGCAGCAGTGACAGTAGTGAGTGTGTGCGCCCTTATTACCCCAGAGAGGGCATGGCAGCAGTGACAGTAGTGAGTGTGTGCGGCCTTATTACCCCAGAAAGGGCATGACAGCAGTGACAGTAGTGAGTGTGTGCGGCCTTATTACCCCAGAAAGGGCATGGCAGCATGCAGTGACAGTAGTGAGTGTGTGGGGCCTTATTACCCCAGAAAGGGCATGGCAGAATGCAGTGACAGTAGTGAGTGTGTGGGGCCTTATTACCCCAAAAAGGGCATGGCAGCATGCAGTGACAGTAGTGAGTGTGTGGGGCCTTATTACCCAGAAAGGGCATGGCAGCATGCAGTGACACTAGTGAGTGTGTGGTGACAGTAGTGAGTGTGTGGGGCCTTATTACCCCAGAAAGGGCATGGCTGCAGTGACAGTAGTGAGTGTGTGGGGCCTTATTACCCAGAAAGGGCATGGCAGCATGCAGTGACAGTAGTGAGTGTGTGGGGCCTTATTACCCCAGAGAGGGCATGGCAGCAGTGACAGTAGTGAGTGTGTGCGGCCTTATTACCCCAGAAAGGGCATGGCAGCAGTGACAGTAGTGAGTGTGTGCGGCCTTATTACCCCAGAGAGGGCATGGCAGCAGTGACAGTAGTGAGTGTGCGGGGCCTTATTACCCCAGAGAGGGCATGGCAGCAGTGACAGTAGTGAGTGTGTGCGGCTTTATTACCCCAGAAAGGGCATGGCAGCAGTGACAGTAGTGAGTGTGTGCGGCCTTATTACCCCAGAGAGGGCATGGCAGCAGTGACAGTAGTGAGTGTGCGGGGCCTTGTTACCCCAGAGAGGGCATGGCAGCAGTGACAGTAGTGAGTGTGCGGGGCCTTATTGCTCCAGAAAGGGCATGGCAGCAGTGACAGTAGTTAGTGCGCGGGCCTTATTACCCCAGAGAGGGCATGGCAGCAGTGACAGTAGTGAGTGTGCGGGGCCTTATTACCCCAGAGAGGGCATGGCAGCAGTGACAGTAGTGAGTGTGCGGGGCCTTATTACCCCAGAAAGGGCATGGCAGCAGTGACAGTAGTCAGTGCGCGGGGCCTTATTACCCCAGAAAGGGCATGGCAGCAGTGACAGTAGTGAGTGTGCGGGGCCTTATTACCCCAGAAAGGGCATGGCAGCAGTGACAGTAGTGAGTGTGCGGGGCCTTATTACCCCAGAGAGGGCATGGCAGCAGTGACAGTAGTGAGTGTGCGGGCCTTATTACCCCAGAGAGGACATGGCAGCAGTGACAGTAGTGAGTGTGCGGGGCCTTATTACCCCAGAGAGGGCATGGCAGCAGTGACAGTAGTGAGTGTGCGGGGCCTTATTACCCCAGAAAGGGCATGGCAGCAGTGACAGTAGTGAGTGCGTGGGGCCTTATTACCCCAGAGAGGGCATGGCAGCAGTGACAGTAGTGAGTGTGTGCGGCCTTATTACCCCAGAGAGGGCATGGCAGCAGTGACAGTAGTGAGTGTGCGGGGCCTTATTACCCCAGAGAGGGCATGGCAGCAGTGACAGTAGTGAGTGTGTGCGGCCTTATTACCCCAGAGAGGGCATGGCAGCAGTGACAGTAGTGAGTGGCAGCAGTGAGTGTCTAGGATCGTGAGTCTCCAGACTGTACCTTTGCCTTACACCTTGTTCAGCCCTCCACTACCTTTTGCTTAAGATTGCAATATACAGACACCACTTACATATATATACATACACACATGCCGAGAGTGTCTGGGACTATGGGTCTCGAGATATGGCATGGCTACACTGGCTGCAGTGGGTGCACAGGATCATGATTCCTTGGCTATGACATGGCTGCACTGGCTGCATGGAGTGCCTAGGATCATGCCCCCCAGATATGACATGGCTGCATGAAGTGCTTAATACCATGCTCCCAGACATGACATGGCTGCAGTTAGGGATAATGGTTCCTAATGTACGGCATGTCTGCACACTAGGTGAACGGGGCCATGTTTTCTCAGATAAGCTGTAAGTCTGGGTGCACAGGACTATGTTTTTTCAGAAATGCACGGCTGTTTTTGCAGCAGTGAGCGTCAGAGATAATGTGTCCCCAGATACGGCATAGGTGCCGGGGTCCATGTTTTTCCACAGGTGCCATTTCTGCACTGGCTGCAGTGGTTAGTACTGAGTTCTCTGAACTATAATTCTCTGGACCAGGCTTAGCAGCGCTGGAGGCAGTGAGTGCTGAGGACCATATTTTCGCAGAGAAGGCACAGCTGCACCAGTTGCAAAGAGTGCCCAGGACCAGGATACCCCAAAGAAGGCATGGTCACACTAGCAGCATGGGGTCATGTAGCCCCAGATAAGACATGGTTAGACTAACTGCAGGGCATGCTGGGGAAACATTTCCACAAATGTGACATGTCTTAATGAGACTATGTTTTCCCAGAGTGGTATGCCCTGATTGCATTGAGTGCATGTGACAATTTTCGATCTGTCATGGTATGGCTGCAGTGAGTGGCGGGAACATGTTTTTCAAGATAAGGCAAAGGTGGATTGACTGCAGTAAGTGCCCGGGGCATTGCTCCCCCTGCCCGTTATAGGTTGTTCTCTGATAACGTGTCCCTGGCATATCATGGTTTGAATGGTTAGCCGCGCGCTGTATGCAGAGTGTGAGATATCAACATAGCATGTGTAAAGAAACGCACATGGACAGTCTCGAGGGACACTCCAAACAATATTAGGAATTTTCTAGAAGGAAAATTGTTATGGGGATGTTTTCAGGGGTAATTTACTCTTCTTGTCTTCCTGAAGCTTTTGCTAGTCTCCTGAATGACCGAGAATTTGTGAGTTGAATAATAACAACCCTTGTGATACCAAGAAAACGATTTAGTTTGCGGTGTGTGTAGGATGTAAATAATCAGGGCTATCATGAAAGAGACAAAGCCTTAAGCTTCTAAAGTTGAAAAAAAAGTAATGGCTTTTGCAGAGCTGTATTTCAAACTCTGTGCTGTGTTTATGCAACGCCATATGAAAACAACTACAACGCAACTTAGAGAGTGCTGTGTGAAAAATGCAATGTGTGGGGTCCGATCCTTAGAAATGTCCCAATCTTACTAGGTAAAATGTGTACGTGTGTATATTCCAATGACATTTGCTCAGAACTTGTTTTCTATGGTGCTCTGCGGTCAGCATGACATGGTTCATAAAAAAGGAATCCTTAAATAAATAAACTGATTAATTTGTTTTTTTTTAAACGCCAGGCCATCTTGGCGACTTGCATGGGCCCTGAGCTAAGGAACTACTTCTCCAAAGAGTGTCCTCCCTACCCCGTGGGAGATGCAGCGGAGCCTCTGTCATGAACATGGGCATTTAAGGGAAAACATTAGGAATAGGTGAGAAATGCTCTATTACTTACCGGTAATCTTCATTACTCCGGGTCCCGTTGTCCTCGTCCCATTCATTACAAAGTGGAGATATTCATCTCCCGACAGAAAAAAAGAAAAGAGGAATGCTGGGACCCTAAGCCTAGCCCCTCCCACCGGGAGTACATAAGCAGTACTTACCCAGCATCCCGTCTGAACAACCAAGCCCATACTGGAAGGCCGGCCGTCCGGGAGGGAGGGAGGGGCGTATGAATGGGACGAGGACAACGGGACCCGGAGTAATGAAGATTACCAATAAGTAATAGAGCATTACCCCCAGGTCCCTTATGTCCTCGTCCCATTCATTACAAAGTGGAGAATACCAAAGCAGAAAACCGGCCTTCCGAACCCCCAAGCACACCCAGGAAACCACACCAGAGGCAGCAACCCAAGAGAAGCAAAAGGGAGAACTGCAGGAAACAACAGGCAGAGCACCCAGACAGGAAAGCACCCCACCAAAGCAGGGCCGTACCCCCCAAAGAACGGGAGACGACCAACAGAGGGCAGACAGCCCAAACCAGGAGCCCCCCCCGCGAACAAGGAAGGGGGAGAACACACCAAACAAAAACCCCAACAGAGGCCGCCCACAACAAAAGGACAGCGAGGAGGCCACAGAAAGAAGAAGAAGACCCCCAGAGACCCAACCGGCCAGGAAGCCAGAACAGGCCAGCAGGGAAACAACCAAGGACCGGAAACCGGGACCAAGGAAAACCGAAGGCGACAGCAAGGAGGCAGCCAACCAGTTAAACAGGAAACAGAGGACCCAGGCCTACCAAGGGAAACCCCAACCCGCCAAACGAAGCAGAGCATGCCAAAAGGGCGACCAGGTCAAAAAGAAGCCGAAAAGGAGGCACCCCAAAGAGACCCCAAAGGCAAAGCCCCCAAAGGGAAACAGGCGCCAAAGAAACAAACACCCCGGACCGCAGCGGACCAGAGAAGAAGCCCGGACAGGACACGCCCAAGGAGCGCACCGGACAAAAAAGGGCCAACAAGCCCAGCACCACCAGGCAGGCACACAAGACCCCGCAGCAGCACAGACAAAGAGCCAGCCCCAACAAGAAAGAAGGGAAGCCCCGACTGCCAAAGGGACACACAAACAGCCCCAAAAGGGAAGAAAGGAAGGCCCCACAGCCGACGATGCACAAAGCACGGAGGGTGAAAGGGGGCCAAACCAAACCCAGAAGGAAGGAAGCACCGGCCAGGCACCAGCCAACCCCACCCCCCCCCCAAGCAGAACGACCAGGCCCCCAGAGAGCCCAGAGGACAAAGCCCCCGAAACTCCACAGAGGAGGACCAGGCCCCAGGAAAGAACGGCCAGCAACAACCACCAGAGCAGCCGAACGACCACCACCAACCACTTCGCCAGGGAGGCGGAGCCACAGGGAGAGCCCAGGAACCAACCAAGAGCCAGCAAAGGCAAAGGCAAAGGCACACACAAGAAAGCCGGGGAAAGAAGAACACAACCCCAGGGACTCCACGCCACAAGGCCCACAGAGCCAGAAAGGAGCAGGCCGACAACCCAACAGAACCAGTCACCGACAGAACACCAAGAGGACCAGACAGCCAGACCCCAACCAAACCGAAAAGGACAGGGGAAGAGCCAGAGACCAGAACCGCAGGAGGCCAAACGCCCCACAAGGAACAAGGCCCCAACCGAACCAGGGACCAACAGGAAACCCCAGAGCATCAGGGGCAGGCAAGGCCAACCCCCAAGGCCACAAAGACCAGGGCAGAAGAGGAAGCCAGCCAGAGACGCCCCCAAAGAGAGCAGATAGACAGCTGACCAAACAACAGACAGGTCAGCAAAGATCCGGGACCAACAACCCGGAACCCGCACAGGCCCGGAAGGGGTGGGACAGAGCCAACGGCCCAAAACCCCCGACCCTGAGGGGAGGAAACGAACCCCCAAAGCCAGCCCAACCAGGGAAGCATAGCAGACCGCCCAGGCCCACAAACACCACGGCCCAGCACCCACCAAGGGAGGGCAGGAGCAGGGGAAAAACAAAACCCCAGGACAGAACCCAGACAACAGAGCGCCAGGCAGACGGGAAGCCAGGGCCGAAGCCAAGCAACCTGCCAGACCAGAAGGACCCAGCAGCCCAACCCACAACCGTGGAGGACCCAAACAGGGAAAGCCCCAGCAGGGCACAGGTGAAATCAAAGGCCAGGGAGGGCCAGAGGAGCCAGAGGCACAAGGCCCCCAACCACACCCTCAAACCACAGCAACCAGCGCCGGGAAACCAGCAGCCAAGCAGGCAGGCAAACCAAGGGGCAAGACAAAACACCCAGCGACCGCCCCACCCGAACAGAGGGAGGGGGGCACAGAGAGACAGACACAGCTCTGAAAAGCACAATCAGAAATCCAGCCACCATAGGAGAAGCTGAGAGCAATGGCAGGAGTCGAACCTCTGTCCTGCTAGAGCTGATGCCACCAAAGGCATGAGACTCGCCACTGAGAAATAGCACCGTGGACAAGGAGAGCGGGCCCCAGAAAGGGGAAGGGCATGCCCGGAAGACAAAAACAGCCGCCCAGGCAGAAGACCACGGCAGCCGGAAAGGGGAGGCCCAGGTCACAAAGGGCAAAACCCGCCCACCCCAGCAAGAGCCAGGCACACCCAGCAACCAGGCAACACAGGGGGCGGACAGGGCGGCAAAGACACAGCCCATAACCAGACACAGAGGGGCCAGAGAACACAGCCCCCGCAAAACCAGGGAAACAACTCCCAAGAGAAAACACAGCACAGGAGAGGCCAGGAAAGCAACCGTGCGAGGAACCAGGACACCCAGGAGGACAAACCAGGAACCCACAGCGGCAGCACAAAAGACAAAACAGAAGAGGCCAGACGGAAGCCCACAGCACCGGGCATCCCCAGGCGGACACCCAACCAGGCACGAACCAGGCCAGACCCCGCACAACCCCCGAGAGCAGACGCGAGCAGGAGCCTCCAGCGAGGAATGGCTGGAGGCCGAAAGCAGGCAGCCAGCAACAGCACACAGGGGAAACAGCCCCCCCACATGGAAACACAACGGGGGGCAGAAACAGGAACAAGGCCCTACCCCAGGCCATCAAGGCCCCTTATTGGGAAGCCAGAACCCCAGCGCGACAAAGAAACACTGCAAAAGACCAGGACCAGAAGGACAGACCGGGCATAGCAGGCAGAAGCCACCATAAGGAGGGACCCAGACAGGGCCCGAGGGACCCCGAGCCGAGCCAAAAGCACGACACGAGCCAGGACCACCGAACGTGACCAAGAGGGCTGCAGGGGAGACAACCGCCCAGAACCCACAGTACTCAAACATGCAGAGCCAAACGCGAGCCAGCGGCGTCCGAGGCACACCACAGGCACCGCCCTACAGCACCAGGCATTCCCAGGCAGCATCCCAAGCAGGCACCAACCAGGCCCGCCCCAGACATACTGCACAGAGCAGACGAGATCAGGAGGTACAGAGCAGTCTCACGGAGGCCCAAGAAGCGGCCAAAGCAGGAGCACGAGGGAAAAGCACCAGCAAACACGGCAGGCCCAGGAGGAGCAAGCGAGCCCCCCCGCAACACAGGACAGTGAGCCGATGCCGAAACAAACAGGCAACCCCGCAAAAACCCACAGGACCAGGCACCCACAGGCCCCAACAGGTACGAACAAGGCCTGACCCAGCCCAACAGCAGAGGACAGAAGGGAGCAGACGCCGTCAGGGTGGCAGGACCGGAGACGGGCCCCAGAAACCACAGGAGCACCCGGCCAGCCAGCCCCCCCATGTAAAGAAAAAGGGAAGACAGGAACACCAAGAAAAACCACCATGACTTCATGCAGGAACGGGGAAGACAGCACGCACCAGCAAAAAAGGCACGGACTACTCCATGCGGGACTTACCCGGAGGGGGGTGGAGACAGGAACAAGCCCCCCCCCTCAGCCGTAGACAATCCACGGAGTCACACAAACCCCCGCCAGGACTGGGGAAAAACAGGACAGCAACACGGGTCGGCCAGCGGAAGGACCCGGGAGGCCAGCTCACCAGCGGCAGCCGCGCACACCGCCCCCAGACCGGGGATGGACAGCCGGAAAACCCCCCAGCCGGAACAGGCAGCAGCCCTGAGGCACCCGCCACAGGGAGCCAGAGGAAGCCGCTGTGCACCGCAGGCGACCAAGAGAGGCAGAAGGAGGCAAACAGGCACCAACCCCCGGAACAAGGGCTGAAAACAATTGTTTAGCCCGTGACCAAGACTGCATGTCGGGCAGAGCGGAGAAACGCGCCTTCATTCGCTCCCCAGGAGGAAGGAAACGGAGTACGACAGCACACCAAGCGTGGCGAAGACTCCAACCCCCAGCCAACCAAACAGAATGCAGGAAGACGTGCCTGCGGACAGGCCTTGAGTGCCTCCCGCTTCCCAGAACACCAACAGCGCTCGCACCAAAGAAAATAAAAGCACATACATCTGAGCAATGAGGGCTCCAGTTGTCAACGAAGAGGAAACAAAACCGCTATGCGGGACTCACCCGGGGGGGGCGCAAACAGCCACAAGGCCCCCCCCTGCAACCACCAGACTCCAGGACGCCGCCGCCATCCATCAAAGGCAGCAGAGAGACACCGCCGAAGAGGCCGGAAGAACGGACGCTCTCGATGCAGCAGGCACATCACACAGCCTGCCAGCAGACCGCAGCGCTCACCAAAGAAGCCACAGCAGTGAGAGCGAAGACCGGCAGGAAGGCAGGGGAACCAGGAAACAGCTCGCATTCCACCTGGCCAAGCCCCAGGAAGATGAGCCTGCAGTAACCTGGAAGGACCCTGGAGGCCGGCACACCAGCCGCAAAGGGCAGCCAGAAACCACATGGGAATCAAAGAACCGGCCCAGAAACCAAGCCACCCAGCAAGCCCAGCAGGCCCGGAGGCAAGGAACCAGACACCCCAACCGCACAGCCAGGCAGACGGACGGGGTAGAACAGGAACAGAAGCCACTCAAGCCCAGCAGGAGCAGCACCAGCTTCCACATCCAAGTCTGTCGACAGACAGAAAAAAGAACAGGGATGCTGGGTAAGTACTGCTTATGTACTCCCGGTGGGAGGGGCTAGGCTTAGGATCCCAGCATTCCTCTTTTCTTTTTTTCTGTCGGGAGATGAATATCTCCACTTTGTAATGAATGGGACGAGGACATCGGGACCTGGGGGTAATGCCCTACTCCACGTCTCTGAGGTTTAAAAAGTCAGGCATGCATTTCCTTTTGGAATCATGCCACGATGACCAAAGTTCTGCAGCTGCTTTCCTTGCGCCTTTAACTTTTTGATTCAACTAACATCACCACGAGCAGTGTAGGGGCAGGAAATGAAGTGTCTACAATGGCCGTCCCCTTCAGTCCACCACCTGGGCTTCACTTTTTATGTTAACAATTGGTCTTCCTCATCATTGTATGCAGGAGCCACACTCGTCACCGGGGCCTCAATAAAAGTCACGGAGATTGTGAGAGATGTCCATCACTTGTATTTCACTGGTAAGCCACTAGTAAACTGCCATGGACAGCTATAAGAGCAGAAGGGGATATAAAAGGGGATATAAAAGTCAAATTATGGCTCTTCTTTGAGTTCTGTGTGAGCTGAAACGCTTTACTCAGAATAAATTAGCGAATCTTATGAAAGCTGACACTAAGGCGTTACAAAAGTCATGACTAATTGCTATTGCATATGTCATTGTGGTCTAGTAATGTTGAGGCATCTCTTCATGGCACTGCCTTCACAGACTGTCCTTGCTCACTCTGACGACAGTCATCAGCTGCGTCATATCTTTCTAACTCGCCCCGCATTACTAACTGCAGGGAGTTTGGCTGTTTTTAGTGTATCCACATGCGGTATATTAAGAATGTTCGGTGCCTCCTGCTCTCCTAATGTGGAAGGACTGGAGTTCATCAGTTTACTTACTGTAAACATGCATAGTCTGATCTGCGTGTGCTCCTTCGATGCTACATGCGTGGGATGGAGCAAGGACTCACAAATGAGACTTGCTCGTACGCAATCTCCTCATAGTATTAATTTATTAAACTTGTATTGTCCCTATTAATCCTTGCATACACTACACGAATAGTAAGGATACTTGCCTATGTGTTTAACTAACGAATAACGCTTGTCTATAATCTAAAATGGCCGCTAAAGCGCGGGAACCTTACTGCGCATGTCTCATCCATATCACATGGTGTGACGTCTCTTCTTGCTTGGTGGGAAATTTCTGCTTCTGCGCAGTGTGCATTAAAATGGCTGCTTGATGTTTTCACATGCTTCAGCTTGCTCTCATGTCATTATTTAACTGTCGTTTCTCTAACGCTACTAATGCGGGATAGAATTTATAATTAAATGGGAATAGAGTAGAAAGAGTGGGCATACAGTGAAACATCTTATTTGTGATTTTAATGTTTTCTTCTTTGACTTTTATTAGTTCGTAAACTTGGGCCTGGGTTTTGGTGAACTGAAAGCTCGTGTGACAAAGATTCTGCACATGCGCCCTGAGAGGCAGACCAGAAAGAAAAAGATGAAGTCAACTTGGACATCATCCAAGGCCATGACCTGCTGGCCGACACCACTACATACCAAGATGTTCTCGTCGAAAAGAAACATTTTATATGAATAAATTGTAAATTTTGTCATGAGACGGGTGGGAAATAAAGCAAATGTATTAAATTGAAGGGGCGGTAGTTTAAAACAATAGGCTTCAGAAATACAAGTCAAATCAATATGGTGTGAGAATCCACCCCCTGTCCAATCAGAAGTAGTGGTCCCATATTTTAGCAACATTAAGGGGAGGTACATGGGCGTAGAAGGGTATAATAGATATAGAATTAGCTAATTAGTTAGCTCTTAGCTCCAGACTGCCAAGCTGATCGATTGCAGACTGAATCGCTTTCCAGAGAGGTCCTGAGGAGGGGGCGGCGGAGTCCATTAGAAGGAAGACACAGGCGAATCGAGGAGAAGTCGAGTATCAGAGAGGGGAACGACGCAGGCGTCGTTGTAGAGAGGTCACCGGTCCTGTCCTGATCCTGGAGGAGGTCTTTGCTCTTCATCCTTCCTGGGTCCTATTCTTTCCAACTCCTTGGCCAAGGGGTTTGGTTCTTGCACTTAGGTAAATATAATGCAACCTTTAGTTGCGCTGCTGTCTCTATCCTCTCCTTTTCTGAGGGACCGTCATTGATTAGCAATAGTTATTCTATGCTTCATCTTGGGTATTGCGATTAAGTACCATGTGGTTCTGTATTTTACTCTGCTAAATCTTTAGATAAACATTTTAAAACTTCCTGACTCAGTGGTTATTTCAGGATTATGTACTATAATGAATGTCACTCATTTTAAATTTCCCGATTAGCAAAGGATTCATTGGTAAGTCATTACTCTTCATTCGGAAGGTAATTGGTAGCAGGGATTTTGATAAAGAGTAACAACTGATAAAACCCAGCGTAAGTATTAGCGTAGTATGAATGTATGGGCCCAAGTGAGTATCTGGTGTATGAATGCTGTTTGCTAATATCGCGCTGGATCAGTTTTCTGGTAATCAGAGGATGGTTACTCTTTGTTAATTGGGTAATGAGAATTTTATTTTTATGAATTAACATCCGTGTGTTGTTTTATGTTGTCCAGAAACTCCCCGGGGAAAGAATAGCGGATGGTAAGTAGAAGCCATACTGCAGTGAGGTTATCAGTCAGGCAGAAAAAGTACTGAAAAGTTAAGCAGGACTATCAGTACTGGTTAGGGCATCTATGCATGTGAGTAATAGCAAAAGAGTACGCTGGTGAAAATTTGATGTTATATCACCTAGAAAGGGTAACATTGAAGAAGTAACAGGTACTTCTGGAGCTTGTTTGAAGAGTAAACGGAAGGGTTTTGCTCGTAGTGTATGTTTAGTAAACGGAAAGGTTTTACTAAGTGTGAGAGAAAACTATCTTTTCTAAAATAGAGAAACTGGCACGATAGCGAATGTTTTATGTTGTTACTGAAATTCAATTAAGAATTGCAGAGAACATAAGTTTGCGTACGAATTTAGTAAAGGAGGGTCAGCTGCCGGAGAGGGAGCTGACGTCACAAACGCCTGCGCTGGGATTGGTTGAATCAGCGGGTGTGGAACGACTCTTGTAAAGGAGGGGTTGATAGTCAGGAGCAGTACTGAAGTCACAGGTGCCGCGCTGGGATTGATTGAAACAGCGAGGGACAGAAAAGAGCAGATTGTAAAGGAGGGGTTGACAGACAAACGTCACCAAAAGGCCGCGCAAGGATTGGCTTGGAAATAAAAGATAGCAGACACTTGATTGGTTGATATTCTAGAAGCTAAAATCTTAGTGGGTAGAGATTGCATGTTAAAACGCGATCCGACTTTAACAGGAACTCGTCCGGATAGGAGATTCCTAGGTTTTGCAGAATATAATTTTATACACCGAAAATTAGATAGAATGTACGGAGAGAAGAGAAAAATGTCCTTTCTGCAAAAGATTAAGAACTATTTTAAAAAGGATAAACCAATCAAAACTAGGGAAGGAATTATCATTCCACCAGCTAAAACGCCCGCTTCATTTATGATGATGGAGAGAGGTTATCATACTTGTGTATGGATAGAGAATTGGATAGAATATACCAAAAATGATGGAATACTAGCATTTCCCGAGAATGGTACCTTCAATGGAAGAATTCTTCAAAATTTGAGATTGAGGATGAATGACCTAGAACCCAGACCTAGATTAGCTCAATACGAAGCCTTAGAGGAATGGGAAACCGAGGCATTTGAGCGTGACCGATCCAGGAGTAATAGGGTTTATCGAGGATTTCTCCCCAGATACCAACATGAGTCTAGGGACGGTCAGATGAAACAATGGAGAAGGGCAATGCTGACAGAAGGACTATATCCATTGTTAACAGCAGAGGAAAAATTAGGAAGTAAATGCACAGAAAAGACAAAACATTTAATGAGATGTGACGATTCTGAAGACGAATTTATGGAAGAAATGCTAAGGAACCCCCACCATATCAGGAAGGGACAAGTGGATGCACCCCAAGTGCACCACCGTTAAAAACTCCATTAGTACCACAGGTAATGCATGAATTCACCCGTAGTAGAATACTTCATGACAAAGAAAGGGAAGCCCTAGAGAAGACCAGAGCAGAATTAATACAGAAAATAACACAGATAAAAGTACATCCTGATTCATTGACCATACCTGTAACAATTGGTCCAGTAGTTCCATTTTATGGTACTCAGGGAAACTGTCCTCCACCGATACTTGCACCTACTCCTGTAAACGCTACAAAACCTGAAGCAGTAGTAATGGTTGAAGATCACTTTAGTGACAGCGAATCCACAATATCATTGATGGATTTACCCATTCGAGATTCTGTCAATATTACTCCCAAGAGAACTACACCTGGGTGTTCAAAAGATATAAGTCTAGTAACTTCATTAGGAGCGAAAAGTGCCACAATAGTCACCCCTGAAGATTTAGAAAGGTGGGCACAAGAATCAGATAAACAGTGCACACCTCCAAAAATAATAGACATTCATAAATTGAAAGTCGAATTAGAAGAATTAATAGCAGGAAATATAGGACTAGATCGCTTAAATACCTATGATGAAGAAGAATTATTATTTATGAGCAGGAGTATCACAAGAAATGTAAGCTTATTCCATGAAAAATTATCCAATTTAGCACTACAGATGGGAATAGAAATAGGGAGATCAAAGGTGTTGCAGAAACCCTATAGAGCAGAATTTTCAGAAAAAGATTTAGAAAACATGAATGCCTCTGGAAGAAAATTACAAGTAAGGGAATTAATGATAGTTCTACAAAAATGGGGAGACCTAGATAGATGGAGAACTAGATGGGCCAAGAAAAAGGAAGAAGCACGATCCAGTAGATCAGCATCGGAATATGTGATGAAAGAAACAGGGAAAGCTGACCAAATGTACCCAATGCGAGAAGTTGCGGGAGGAGGATATATACATGTACCATGGAGCAGACAGGATATTTTGTCATTTACGAATGATTTTCCAAAGTTGAGAGAAAAACCAATTGAATGGTACAAGCAGGTTGAAAGGTTTGTGAAGGTGTCAAAGGTATTGTTAAAGGACTTAGATGGTTTGTTTGACATAGTGGTACCTGCCGATTTGTGGACAGATTGTAAAATTACAGTTGATTGGCCAAGTGGCGAGTATTCTAGAGATCCGAAAACAGGTGCCCCGTCAAATGATGTGATGAAAAAGTATCAGCAGGTGATAACTTACCTGAAAGGGAAAATACCACCGAAAGAAACAGATTGGGTGAAAATAGACCGAACTACCCAAGAAGCTAATGAATCGGTACATTCCTACTATGAGCGTTTATTGCAGGTATTTAAACAGTATAGTGGATTTGAGGACATTGGAGACAAGAACATGAGTCAGTTTGTGTATCGATTTGTTTACGGTTTGAAGCCGGAGATTTGTCAGATGATTAAACAACACATGCTGTATTGGCAAGGGAAACCTATCGATGAAATTTTGAAATATGCAAAATATTGTGGAGATGATATTCAGGATAGGCATAAGAAATTACAGGAGAAGGTAATGTGGGCACAGGTGAAAATGGACGAGAAACAGGGAATTAATTTGGAAAATCCGAGTGAAAATCAGGGAAAGGATTCTGGAACGAGTGGTGATACTGGGAATGGTGGAAAAGTTAGAGGACGAATGAATAGAGAAGAAGCTAAAAAGAAATTTCCTTGTCATGGATGCAGAAAATTGGGGCATTGGAAGGATGAATGTAAAAAGATTCGGAATAATAATGGCCCAAATCAAAATTTAAATCCACAGACGCAGAATGACTCACAGCAGGGTGTAAATCCTCAGAGTCAGTTGCCACCTGCAGCTATTCAGGGTAATGTAAGCAGAGCAAAGCACGGTCAGACATCGGATATCAAGGAGGAAGTGGTAAGAATGATTATATAACCTCACAATTTCTTTTACAGGACGATTTCTGTCAATACAGTTCATGACGGTGCCTAGGAGAGGGGGAGAAGGAGTGCGTACTTGGCGCATCCTTATCGGTAGATCAGTCAGGTCCATATGTTGAAGGAAATGTGAAAGGTAATGATATTACTTTTCTGTTGGATACTGGTGCTACCCGGTCTACTGTAAGAACAGCAGACATTCCAGACCTTCCTCTCTCTGGTGAAAATATCCAAGTAGTGGGAGTAGCTAATCAAAGGATTAGAACACCTCTTACCGAACCAATGGAAGTTAAAATCGGAAACTTCAGAGAAATGCATCAATTTGTAGTATGCGATTCTAGCCCAGTAAACTTATTAGGCAGGGATTTATTGTGCAAAATGAACTGCACAATATTTTGCACACCGGATGGTGTGGCAGTTCAGACACCAGATGAAGATCATGTATATAAAATTATGATTGCAAAACAGGGTACAGAAGTAGATGAGATGTTTTCGGTATTAACAAAAGACGAGTTGCCAGAAGAATTAAAAGGTACAGTAAACCCCATAGTATGGGATTTCACAGGAAAAGAAGTAGGACTTATGGCTAAAATAGACCCAGTTAAAATTACTGTAAAAGAAGGTGCAATTTTCCCAAATACCAAACAGTACAAAATGAGTGCAGAAGTAAAAGCAGGAGTCATTGAAGAAATTAATCGAATGGTTGAGCAAAACATACTAAAAGAAGTAATGAGTAGCCCATGTAACTCACCAATCATGGGACTAAAGAAACCTAGTGGAAAATATAGGATTGTTCAGGACCTGCGAAAAATAAATAAATTAGTGGAACCATGTTGTCCTATAGTGCCAAATCCTGCAGTAATTCTATACCAAATTCCTTGGAGTGGAGGATGGTTCACAGTAATTGATCTATGTCAAGCGTTCTTTTCAATACCATTGCATCCAGATAGCCAGTATCTTTTCTCATTTAAATTTGAGAACAAAGTCTATGTATGGAATCGTGTTCCTCTGGGGTACACGGAAAGTCCTTCCATTTTCAATCAGATATTGAAAAAGTGTCTTGAGAAACTAGTGATGCCAGGAAGCTCAGTCCTAGTGCAATATATCGACGACTTATTGGTGGCATCAAACACCAGAGAGGACTGTGTTGTTGTTTCCATAGCACTATTAAATCTTTTGGCCGAAGAAGGGCATAAAGTCTCACCTGAAAAATTGCAGTTTTGTACAACAGCTGTTAAATATCTGGGACACCAAATTGAGAGGGGAAAAAGAAGAATAACCTCGGAAAGAGTACAATTGATTAAGAAAATGAAAATGCCTGTAACCCAAAGAGAAGTGAGAATGTTCCTAGGGATAGTAGGTTACTGTCGACAATGGATACTAGGATTTTCCTTGTTAGCGAAGCCCCTAATTCAAATGACAAGGAAGAAAGCAAAGGACCCAGTAGATTGGGATGATGAGAGTGCAGGAGCTTTTGTAAAATTGAGAAATGCTCTGTGCTCAGCACCAGCCCTAGGCATGCCGGATTATAAAAGAGAATTCGCATTATTCTGTCATGAAAGACAAAATTGTGCACTTTCTGTCCTAACCCAGAGACACGGTTTAGACAGACGTCCTATAGCATATTTTTCTGCTACATTGAACCCAGTGGCAGCCGCGTTGCCAGGATGCTTAAAAGCAGTGGCAGCTACTTGTTTGAGCATTGAACAAAGTGAGTCAATTGTGATGGGACATCCTGTAAAGGTGTTTGTTCCACATGCTGTTGTGATTCTATTGACAAGAACAAGAACACAACATCTTACTCCTAGTCGGCTGACTAAATATGAAAGAATAATAATGGGTGCTGAAAATGTGACCATGGTAAGGTGTACTATAATAAATCCAGCAACCTTACTACCAGACCCATATCATGAGAAAATTAAAGATGACGAAGAAAATGAACATGATTGTTTACAGATTACAGAGTTATGTACGAAACCTTGCCCAGATATAGAAGAACATCCCCTCAGAAAGCCAGACAGGGAGCTATTTGTTGATGGTTCATGTCAAAGACATGAAGATGGTAAATTAACTGCTGCCTATGCGGTATGTGGATTAACTGGAATAGTCGAAGCATCCTATTTACCAGGAGTCAAATCTGCACAAGTAGCTGAATTGATTGCATTGATAAAAGCCTGCAAAATTGGGAGGAATCAAAAAGTAACTATATTTACAGATAGCCAATATGGTTACGGGGTTGTGCATGATTTTGGCCAACTATGGATGCAGAGGGATTTCCTGACTTCTTCAGGATCCCCCATTAAAAATGGACAGTTTGTAAGGGAATTGCTGGAAGCAATACAATCACCAAAAGAATTGGCTGTGGTGAAGTGTGCCGCACACCAGTCAGGAGATTACTGGGTGGTAGTCGGCAACAGATATGCAGATCTGGTGGCCCAACATTGTGCCAAAAATAGATTGTCAGTCAATAAGAGGGTGGAAAGAATGGGAATCAGCTGCCAACTTATGCTGTATATGCCACCTGAAACTTGGAATGATGTAGAGATTACAAGATGATGTTGATGAAAATGAAAAGAATTTGTGGATCAAAGTGGGTTGTTCCCAAAGAGGAGATGATGAAGTGTGGATCAGTGCTGATGGCAGACCAGTCATGCCAGACTGTTTACTCTCACAACTGGCCAGAATGTATCATGGAGACACACACATAGGGAGAGATGCAATGATTAGGCTCTTAGACAAAACTGGTACAATCCGAAGTTCAGGGCTGTTGCAGAGAGTCTTTGCCAGAGATGTTTAACTTGCCAGATGCATAATCCAGGGAGAAAGACAATAATCGGCTTTGGGAAAATTGGAAAGGCAGAGGGTCCTTTTATAAGACTCCAGTTCGATTTCATACCGTTACCACCATGCAGAGGGCTGAAATATGTACTAGTCATAGTGTGTCTGTTTTCAAAGTGGGTGGAGGCTTACCCTACCAGGAGAAATGATAGCATTACAGTCGCAAAACTGTTGCTACGAGAGCTCATTCCTAGGTTTGGTTTCCAAGTAACTTTGGAATCAGATAGAGGAAAACATTTTAACAGTGAAGTGATCCAAATAATCTGTGAAGCATTCCAAATTAAACAGAAACTGCACTGCTACGTCCAGAGGCTTCTGGAGTGGTTGAACAATTGAATGGCACTATAAAGTCAAGATTGGGAAAAATGTGTGCATCAACATCATTAGAATGGCCAGATGCATTGCCACTTGTTTTAATGGGACTCAGAAGCATACCTGACAGAAATACAGGATTGAGCGCCCATGAGATAATGATGGGAAGAGCAATGAGACAAACACATGTTCCCACAAACAAACTGCTGAATATATCTGATGATATGGTACTGGACTATTGTAAAGGACTGGCTGACCTAGTGCGTTCTGTCTCTCACCAGGTTGGAGAAGACGCAGTTTCCAGGAAGCCTGAACAGGAACATGATCTGAATCCTGGTGACTGGGTGGTAGTGAAGAATCACACCAGAGAAACGTGTCTATCACCCAGATGGGGCAGTCCTTGTCAAGTAATACTGACCACAAATACAGCAGTGAAGTGTGCAGGATTTCCTAATTGGATTCACGTAAGTCACACCAAAAGAGTACCAGACCGTGAAGAAGAAAATCCTCAGTCAGCATCAATCACTGAGGAAGCTGAAGGTTGCCCAGCGGAGGAATCTCAGGCTCGAGATTCAAGAGAAGCTGAAGAAGAACAACCAAGCACAAGTCAGGACTGGATACCGGTGGTAGAAATTCCTGAAGTTTACCACAGAACAAGAAGTCAAACGAGATTTGAGGAAATCGAAGAAGATCAGATAGGTGAAGAAGAAGCAGCTCAGGAGAACGAAGAACATACAATAAAAGAACCTGAGCAGGACCAGATAGGGAAAGGAAACTGGGCTCAAAATAACGAAGAACCAACGAGTTTTGAGCAGGAACAGACAGGTTTAGAAGAATCCGGTCAGGCTGCAGAAGTACAAAGTGCAATAAGCCCTGATCAGAACCAGTTAGATCAGGAAAATCACACAGAAGAAAAAGATCTCGAGAAAAATGAACATGAAGAAATAAATCAAGCACCAGGTCAATTATTGGAAACTCACAGTGGAGCTGCTGAAGAACAACAAATCAGACCTGAAAAAGAGCAAGAAAGAAAAACAGTAATTGCAGAAAACGAAAAAGTGTTAGAAAGTGAAAATAAAGAGATTTCTGAAGACAAAGATAAAGAAACAGTGCAAACAAAGAAAACAAGAAAAGGAGATCACTGGCCGAGTGTCGTTAAAAGAGTAAAATACCACATAAAAACCAGAAGTGACGACCCAGATCAAGTAAATGAAGTAACAAGCCAAACAGAACAACAGAATAAAACTGAGAAAAGAAGAAGTAAAAGACTGAAACTTGTGAATAACAAATTCAAGGGTCCTGATTGGACTTACATCATTCTTGAAGATTACGAAAGTTCAGAGTCAAGTGAAAGTGGTGACGAAGGAACAAGTGCAGAACTAACGTACGAGAAAGAAACAAGACCACCTTGACTAAGCAAAAGAGTCATATAAAGAAAAAAGGAAATAGATAAGAAGAGCGATCTTCCTTGTCGAAAATGCCTGACGTTAGAGTTCCTGGGAGACCAAAACAGAGATGTTGTAGAAGATGCTGTGCAATATGCATATGTAGTCTAGTAATGGTGCTTATAGTATGGTTAGTCCTGATTGTAGCAGTCCCTTACCTTATGATAATGGATAAAAAGATTAATAACGAAACTAAAGGAAAGACAGCACACATGAAGGGCAATAGAGTAGAACTAATGGCAGAAAATGAACCAGAATTTCATCATGAAATAACTGATAACAACACTAGTTTAAATGTTTTCACAAAGTTATTATTTCAGTATGTAGATACCATGGAAGTTAGTAATTGTTATGTCTGTATGAAGTTACCTGAATCAGTAGCAGAAGGATTAACATATCATCACTTACCACTGACATATGGCATATCATGTAGTGTTTTGTCTAGTTTATTTTATAGAACAGGGAGACTTCAGTATTATTATTCCAACATAGATGTGATATTTTCTGAGGTTCCGATTCGAAAGAGTATGAACCCAGTGCTTAGTAGTCAAGACGCACAGTTTATGGGAGAATTTTTCTTAACAATGAAATCAATAGACATAACACATGCGCATAGACACAATCTAACATGTTCTCTACATGAAGAAGAAAAGATATTTTTGAATTTAGTAGAAGATAGAAGGCAAGATTTCCAAAAGAAAGCTTCTGAGCATAAGGCTCATTTGCCACCTTGGGCTGAGAAAGAAGGGAGTTACACACCTGGCAAGGCTCAAGCTGCTATGGCTCTGGATTTTGTAAAGACAGGGAAAATTTGTCTACATGGGTTAAAAACAGATTATAACAATGTTTTCATCGATACCAGTGAATGTGAACATAATTTCTTAATTCTTGGAGGTTGGGGAATCAAAGGAGGAACAGATTCAGTTTTTCCTGGAATCTATTATGTGTGTGGGAACAAGGCTTACTTTAGGCTTCCTGCACGGTGGTATGGAAGTTGTTATTTTGGAATAGTATTTCCAAAGATATACCACGTAAAAAGAAACACTGGGAGCAATGAAAACAATAGTGAATTAATACGTAGTAAAAGAGCTAGGTTTTCTGAAATTGTAGGTGATATATTTGGTGCATTGATATCTTCGGTGGGAATTATTCTGAACTCAAGGAAAATATGTAAATTGTCTACAGTGGTTGATCGTTTATCAACAGATACTGCTGGAGGATTTCTAATGATTAATGCGGAGATGGTTGCGATTAGATCTATGGTGATGCAAAATCGACTTGCTCTTGATATTATATTGGCCAAAGAGGGCGGAGTCTGTAAATTATTGAAGACAAAACACTGTTGCACTTATATTCCTGATAAGAGTGCAGAAATTGGAACGTATATACAGAATATAACTAAACTTGAGAAGGAACTAAAACCACTGGAAGTTGATAGTGTATGGGAAAGATTGACAAGTAGTATTGCATCAATTGGTACCTGGTTTACTAATGTAGGAAAAGGACTTATAGGTCAAATAATAGTACCCCTAGCAGGGATAGCAATAATAGTACTGTCAATAACAATATGGTGCAAAGGTTGTAGAAAGAATGGAACATATAATGTGACAGGAAAAGGAAAGAAGAGAAAATTAGATGAAATAGAACTTGAAGAATGGAGAAGTGAATTATACAAGAAATTGAAAGGGGATGGTAAAAATAGAAAATGTAAAAATGAGAAGGAAACTATTTGCTAGAAGTTGGCATCTGATTGTGGGTAGTATTTTGATGGCTCAGAAACGCCATCAGAGAGGGGATTGATGGAGCAAGGACTCACAAATGAGACTTGCTCGTACGCAATCTCCTCATAGTATTAATTTATTAAACTTGTATTGTCCCTATTAATCCTTGCATACACTACACGAATAGTAAGGATGCTTGCCTATGTGTTTAACTAACGAATAACGCTTGTCTATAATCTAAAATGGCCGCTAAAGCGCGGGAACCTTACTGCGCATGTCTCATCCATATCACATGGTGTGACGTCTCTTCTTGCTTGGTGGGAAATTTCTGCTTCTGCGCAGTGTGCATTAAAATGGCTGCTTGATGTTTTCACATGCTTCAGCTTGCTCTCATGTCATTATTTAACTGTCGTTTCTCTAACGCTACTAATGCGGGATAGAATTTATAATTAAATGGGAATAGAGTAGAAAGAGTGGGCATACAGTGAAACATTTTATTTGTGATTTTAATGTTTTCTTCTTTGACTTTTATTAGTTTGTAAACTTGGGCCTGGGTTTTGGTGAACTGAAAGCTTGTGTGACAAAGATTCTGCACATGCGCCCTGAGAGGCAGACCAGAAAGAAAAAGATGAAGTCAACTTGGACATCACCCAAGGCCATGACCTGCTGGCCGACACCACTACATACCAAGATGTTCTCGTCGAAAAGAAACCTTTTATATGAATAATTTGTAAATTTTGTCATAAGACCGGTGGGATATAAAGCAAATGTATTAAATTGAAGGGGCGGTAGTTTAAAACAATAGGCTTCAGAAATACAAGTCAAATCAATATGGTGTGAGAATCCACCCCCTGTCCCTGTCCAATCAGAAGTAGTGGTCCCATATTTTAGCAACATTAAGGGGAGGTACATGGGCGTAGAAGGGTATAATAGATATAGAATTAGCTAATTAGTTAGCTCTTAGCTCCAGACTGCCAAGCTGATTGATTGCAGACTGAATCGCTGTCCAGAGACGTCCTGAGGAGGGGGCGGCGGAGTCCATTAGAAGGAAGACACGGGCGAATCGAGGAGAAGTCGAGTATCAGAGAGGGAACGACGCAGGCGTCGTTGTAGAGAGGTCACCGGTCCTGTCCTGATCCTGGAGGAGGTCTTTGCTCTTCATCCTTCCTGGGTCCTATTCTTTCCAACTCCTTGGCCAAGGGGTTTGGTTCTTGCACTTAGGTAAATATAATGCAACCTTTAGTTGCGCTGCTGTCTCTATCCTCTCCTTTTCTGAGGGACCATCATTGATTAGCAATAGTTATTCTATGCTTCATCTTGGGTATTGCGATTAAGTACCGTGTGGTTCTGTATTTTACTCTGCTAAATCTTTAGATAAACATTTTAAAACTTCCTGACTCAGTGGTTATTTCAGGATTATGTACTATAATGAATGTCACTCATTTTAAATTTCCCAATTAGCAAAGGATTCATTGGTAAGTCATTACTCTTCATTCGGAAGGTAATTGGTAGCAGGGATTTTGATAAAGAGTAACAACTGATAAAACCCAGCGTAAGTATTAGCGTAGTATGAATGTATGTGCCCAAGTGAGTATCTGGTGTATGAATGCTGTTTGCTAATATCGCGCTGGATCACGTGCCCACCGAGAGCTCTGTACACGCACACTGATTAGCAGGGATAGTATTCTTAAGCAGCACATTTAAGGGCTCGATGTGGAGGCTATACAACGTGGCACGATCGCAGAAAAAGTGAACTGCATGTAGCGCCGTATGCCAGCGACGGCAAGGAGAGGATGGAAAATAAAAGTAGTGCAGGACCGAAACATATGGACCCCTATCAAAAGGATCCAGGGGCTGTCCGCAGGGCGGAAACAAAACAACCACAAGGCGGGACAAATGCACCACTATTTACCAACGAAAACTATGGAATTAGTAAAGGCAGCCCAAGCAACTAATGAAAAGCGGTGGCCGTGTGGTGGGTGTGTACAATCTCCACAGAGGGATTACAGCATGCCTCGGAGAGCAGTGCATGCGCGCTGACTCTAGACTCGACCTAACAAGGATTTCTCTAACAGGGAATGCTTTTGCAACAAATGTTTTGGAGAAAGTGGCCGCCCTTGAGCTTTCTCAGCCCCTCATGTGTAATGGTCTGCTGGGTGATAAGCAGTGCAACTTGGGACTGGAACAATGTTTTGGAAATTGTAAAACAATTGTTAATGTCGGCATGTGGGATTAAATCGCATTGTTGCCAATGCTGGACAGGTTATTTACATTTGATAAACCTGGTTCACTTTTATATTTCAGATCCATTTATTACTTCAAGATTAATCTTGAGAGAGAAAATCTCTGAGTATTTAATATCTGGATTGTACTTGCAATCTTATTTTTACGTTAATAACAGGTTAATATTTTTAGATAAACCTATTATTAGTTTTGTTTTTTATTATCTTTTCACTTTTTACGAAGGTCACCACCCCTCTTCCTCATTTTTTCTGCCTATTTAGTTCCAGCTACAGAAAACATTATCTGTTTGTTCAACAGACCTATTGTTTCTAGCTTCTTGCTCATGATTGTAGGGCTTTGATGTCTATCTCAATGATTCAATGGCTTTCTTCTCTTTTCTTGTGTTTGTCCAACCTAGGAGCAAATTGGTCTCACATTATTCTGATTGGTTATCTTAAATCCTTCCGATGTTGCCATCATAGCGCATGCATGTGCAACAAGAAACAGAGGGGTAGAGGCAATAGAGAACCGCACATTGCCAAACAATTATGGGGGAAGGTAAGATATTCTCAATGGTGCAACGAACCCTGGAGTACAGCCCCTCTCTACTCCAAATGGAAAACCTCCAAAACAAAATTAGCAAACAATGGTTCAGCACTCAAATTTAGTAATATGTTATATAAATTGCATATGAATTCAGCAAGTAGATTTTTTCATTGGCAAACACAGTGATCACGGTGCATATGTATGCAACAGATAGACAATATAGATGTCACAGTTTTCTTTCTTCATTAGTTCTTTATTAGTTCTCTTCTTATGAACAAGGTACATCAATAAAATAAGAGATAAAAATCAAGTAGCCGACGCGTTTCGTCCACACAGGACTTCTTCAGGGCTTCAGATTATGCATGGGATTCACCAGTTCCTTAATATTTACAGGAATTGGAATACGCTTGTTCCTCTAGTATATCCCATTCACGGCATTTATTTCCAGTTTCACCACTGGAAACAGACGCCGTGAATGGGATATACTAGAGGAACACGTGTATTCCAATTCCTGCACAGTATGAATTAACTTATTATGGATGTTCTTAAATTCCAGTAAATATTAAGGAGCTGGTGAATCCCATGCATAATATGAAGTCCGGAAGAAGTCTTGTGTGGACGAAACGCATCGGCTACTGGATTTTATCTCTTATTTCATTGATGTACCTTGTTCATAAGAAGAGAACTAATAAAGAACTAATTAAGTTCTATCTGTTGCATACATATACACCGTGATCACTGCGTTTGCCAATGAAAAAATCTACTTGCTGAATTCATATGCAATTTATATAACATATTACTAAATTTGAGTGCTGAACCATTGTTTGCTATTAGCGCATGCATGTGTTATGACACATAGTAGACATCTTAGAATGGATTTTTGTTAATATGATAATAACTCCAAGATTTCCTGATAGGGGTGCACATGCATCTTGATGTATGTCTTCCCATGGTGGTGTAAATAAGTGTAAGTAAACCAAATAATTTGGCTATTTAAAACCAATGTCTATTGGCTTTCCCAAAAGCTTGTTTAATTACGTGGTGTCCCCTCCATGCCTCATATCTTCATGAATGTTTTAAACATACGCCCTTCCTTTTTGATTTCTTCCCTTGATTGAACCCTTACCACTCACCATTTGTTCTCACCTGTCCAATAATTTATTTTCCAATGTTTATTATTTTTCCCAAGGTTTTGTTTCCAGAGATTTTTGATCTGGGTTAAACATGTCACACAGATTAAGACTTCTGCTTGGGTAGGATCCATAACGTTGCTTGTGCGTTTGATTTGTTTGATTTACATTTTTTCTAGTGAAGAGAACATCTGAAATTCACAGCACCTCAACTTAGACTTATAGTTTTCTGATGGAGTCTCCATATATACATGAAACCCTTTTATTAACTACAGTCAAATGGGACAGCAAATGTTCATTTTAATGTGGTAACACCCATCATTTCTTGCCTCTCACTGGAAGCACTGACAAAGACATGGGATTATCAGTAGCCACCTTGAAGCAATTAAGGAGTGTTCGGGCTTCAACTAGCTGCGCCTGAGTACTACCAAACTCAGCTCATGCTGGTTGGCTCCTGTGGAGTTCCAGCCAAGATAGGAACTCTAAGAAATTGGAGTATTAGTTGAGAGGGGTAAGAACCCACCTCAAATAATATTCACAATCTTTGTCACGGTGAACCATTAAAGTCACTAAATAAACCTGTACTTAACCCTTTCGTAGCTTGAAACAAAGCAGTCAGTCTTAACTTAGAGGCAATGTGTACAGCATTTATGCAGTACTCAAACAGTAATAAAGCCCAACACAACACAATAAAAATCCAATAAAAACACACAACACAATAAAAATCCCAAACCAATTTAGAAAAACTGAGTACATGTTAATAAATAAAATGTTACTAAAACAACAAAAAGTTATTAAGTAGAACCAAAGATATGAATTTTTAAATTTTTTATTAAAAATAGTGCAAAAAAGCCCTAAGTTTCAACAGCGGTCATCTGGTCGCGTTAGACTGGGTCAAAGTCTATAGTTATGACCAACCGCGATGGAGCGTTAGCCGGATACAGGACCAAGTTCATTCCAGTGTAAAGTTTATCTTTTGACTTAGAAACTTTCATGGAGAAAAAGTGGTCATCGACGTGCTGTCAGTGAGGCAAGTTGCAAACTGGATCCGAAGCAGGGCTTAGAGACAGCCGGTTGCTGGAGAGCATGGTACCGGTGTGGTTGTCGACAAAGACAGGAAAGCTCAGAGTGGACAAAGTTCGAAGTCCGTGCCTCGAGACCTCAATGTCTACTGGATGCTGCTTGGTGTCGGTCCTCATGAAGCCCTCTACCTTCAGACTTAGAAACTTTTCTGGAAGTCAGATGTCCTTTAGGAAGCAAATCAGCAAGCTGAGGCCAACCAACGATTCATGACTGCAGCTTCAACAGAGTTCTCAATGTCCATTGAGTCTCCAACAGAAAGTTGGCAAAAAGTTTCTAAGTCTGCACTTTGAGCACAGGAGGAGTATCTGGTTTTGTTTTTGATCTTTCAAATTCATGTGGTTTCATTCCATATTTATAATTTTCCAGATTCGGAGATTTACAGATAGGACAATTGAAACCCCTTGCCTGGTATAAAGCAGAGCACATTAACAAAGATATTTAATTTACTGTTTAACATTTTTAGTTTACTGTTTTTTGAGTTGTATTTTACCTTTTTTTATTTAACAAAAAAAAATACCCCTTTGTTCTCAAACCTCCAAGTTGCTCAGATTGAATACAAAACAGCTTGCTCAACCCTTGTAAAGAATTTAAGTTGGTGGACAATGTGCCTTTGTTGTACATTGCCTCTCTATGTTCCCTCCGACATCTCATCCTACCTGATTACAACTTCATACTCCAAAAGCACAGTGCCCCTATTCTAGATACCAGTGTCCTAATCTAAGTCCACATACATTAGCACAGTGATCCTAGAACCACAAGACCAGTGAGAGCCTTTTTACAATTCCATTTTATGGGTTGCTACGTCAGCCAGCGCACATGCTTATTGGCTTCATATATGCCAACATGAGGGCCATGTAGAATTGAGTGTAGATGATCTCCAGGTTCGTGATCTACTATCACTAAGAAACCATGTTTTGGTCAAGATGTTAAAAAAGGTCTTAAAGAGGTAATTTGATGATTGAAACAACTAATCTATGTCATTTAGGGACACTGCACCCTCAATTCCTATCTCCCAAGAAGGATATCCACCAGAAGGCGGAGGGATGGTATGCTAATTTAAATGGTCTTCTGGCTTCTGGTCAGAGAGCCTCATGAGGCAAGGATAGGATAGTACAACTGGGATCCATGGCTCTACAATTCAGGAGGATAGATTGGCTAAATAACTGTAACTGACTACAGGAGGAAATCTAAGCCTAACCTTAAAGGAAATCAGGCTTTGGTAAAAACTGGTGTGACCTGAAGATCCCCTGGGCAGAGTACGCCACAGGTCAAAACATCTGGACTGTACAGTGAAAAGAGATGGGCAAGCCCATGAACTGGAATAATGAAAGCAGTAAAACAGATATGTCCAAACACTGAAGACACTACAGTAAAGGTAAAGTTTGTTACAAGTGAACAGGCTGAAGTCACTATGAAGGTGGAAATGTTCTACCTCTCCAATAAGGGACATGTAATTATCCTCATTAACTTACTCAGGCTTTATAAAACAAGTAGAAAATATTATGTTTCATTTATATTCATAATTTTAATTGTGTCTGAAATCCTTCTTCAGAGTATGGTATTTTAGACACAGCTACATAATTGATTTGCATGTGAAAATAAAAGATGCCAAGGCCAATTTTAGCGTTAAAGACTGAATTAATAATTTACTGCTAAATTATTCTACACCACAAAACAAATAATACAACACATATACAGGCAGTCTAACTGATATGTACTATTAGAGTTAACTGATGGTGTGGAGGTTATTAGTATTTCACGTCTTCCAGAACTGGTCTAAAGACCTGACAAATGCCACCCAAAAATCCATTGTAACATGGGCTGCAGTGAGAATAAAGGGAAGTACCATTGCCCCTATAAATGTAGTGGCTGAGCCTGTTTAGAAGGCTTCTCACCTAAGCAGAATCCCAAACACAGGGGTCCAAAAACCGACAAAAACTGGAGATTACCTTATATAGGATGACCCCTCGCAGTTATCTCCATTAACACCACCATGGTTTTATATCTTTTTCCCAACCCATGTGAATTTGATATTTTGTGGTCTGCATGCTCAGGTCATGATGGGTGAATTGTGGTGTTTGAGATGGTCACCTGGTTCCTTGCAGGTACGGTGTAACATAATATGCTGTGAATCTTCCACAGAGAGGTTACAGGAACTGCTGTTCCTTTTATGTTCTCAGCGCGATTGGGGATGTGATGGTTTTGTGTTAGGTATGTTTAATCTGTTATAGCTGCCCCAGCCTCAGTGTTGGTGTCTGCCTCGTCTTTGTCTCTGTGTTGTTGTGTTACAGAACCTCAGCGGAGAAAATTATTGAGGGATACTTTTGAGTACGGTGGTAGACAGAGAATAGGAAGGCAGGACAACTAGGAGACAAACAGTGGCAAATCCTTTAACTTCCCTATGTCTGTAGGCTTTCAGAAGGACATGTAGACCAGAGTGAGCTGGTGTGCTTAGGGATAAATGCTCACTTTCTACAACCCCTGGGATGTCATAGGCTTCCAGTGTTCTGCACCTGAACATAGGCTGCTCCAGGCAGGTCCCAGTAGGCTCTGTCTGGTGAGGGCTTTGGACCACTGCCTGTATGACTCCTGGGTTTCTGGGAGAAGAGAAGTCAATAGCAGCCAGCCACCAATGGTAAGAATAAGGGCCAGTTACACTCATATGCACAAGCACATGCAGGCACCCTCTCCACAACTGGCAAATTTCTCGTAGACCTAAGTTCAGTGGGCCTTTGTCTTGGTCCTACAGGCACTTGAAGAAACAGAAAATGAGCCTACACATTGACTACTAACCCACTGCTTCTCATGAGAGTAATAGGTCATTAGAATTCAGTTTGCTTATAGGGTTACATTTTAAGAGCTTTTCTTTTAACATACTTTTTGCACCCATTTTAAGTTTGTATCACATTCTCTATTGTGTTATCTTCGAAAATTGTGACAAGAGTTATTGACCATCGTAAATGTTAAGGAAGAGGTTGCAGAGCAGATAATGCATCATCACTTTCGGTCCTCCTTCTGCACACCAGCATAGTTGTCGTTCACAAAAAACATCAATGATCCTTTGGTTAATGTGCCCCAGAGATTATTTTGGGGTCCCTTGAAGAAGGCGATGCAGTGAGAAGCAGCACTTAAATGCCCCACAAAAGGGAGACAAGATGGATGCTATTTAGAAAGGCGAGCACGGCTGATTTGATCACTTTCTCCGTCGGTGCTCTACCCTCAGTCCATGCAAGGCTCCTGCAGCACCACTTTTATAAACTCAGGGGGATATTAGCAACAACTTGCGATAATTATCGCAAACCGCGCCTAGCGCGTTTTTTTTTATCGCCTCCTATCGCTGGATATTATCGCGGAGATAACACGCTATTAGCAACGTTTATCTCCAATGCGATAAAATATCCAGCGATAGCGGCGAAATGCGTGAATATCCCTGGAAATCCTGCGATATTCACGCATTAACGCCATGGTGGACTTAGCCTGACAATCCACCTCCCATTCAACAAACAGGTAAGTCATGTTTTAGCAGGTATTAAATTCTAGCGATATTCGCGCTTAGCGCAACTTTTTTTATCGTTTCGCCTGCGTTGCTAATAGGGGGAAGTTGTGTTAGCGACTGTTTTCAGTCGCTTTTAGTTGGGAACGCCTACCTTGCATGTCATTAGCGATAATTATCGCTGGCATGCAAGGCGATGGGAAAACCGTCCGCTATCGCCAGAAAGCTGTCGCTAACGCCTGTTAGCGACAGCTTGCTGATAGGGCGATAAAAAAATCGCCGCTTTAGGGGCAAAAAGTGCCGCTAAAGCCCTTGTTAATATGCCCCTGTGTCCTTTACGTTATTGGGGTTGGCAGGTTCTATCAATATAAAGCCGAAAGTAATCTATTGAACACTCTGTCCTCCTCTCCCCTCCACTTGCGATGTGCTTTCTCGTAAATATGTCTATGCTCCTTTTTATCACAGTGTCTGGTATTGGATTTTCATCATTTAAGTAATTGAAAGCAATTAATTATTTGGAGAGTGAGTGAATGATGTAACTTATAAAGCGCGAACACACTCCCAGAGGCATCTTGGTGCTATATGACAAATTGATAGGAAGCATACTGCCCTGATAGGAGGCACACTGCCCACCACTGCCATTGTATTGGCAAAAAAAACATGTTTTAAGCTCCTTTCTAAAGGATGAAATTATTTCTAAGTCACAGGGCGTGCACTAGGGTATTTCGCAATGATGGAGGCACAGCAGAGAAACCCTACCTCCTGATCTCACTCTCTTCATCCTTTGAACTTGCAACCGGAATAAATCCCTCGACCTGAACCCTTTATTGCTAGTTTGTTTTGGGAGTCTCAAAAAATTAAGGCTGTTTAGTGAACAACTTTATAATAATAACAAAGTGCCTTAAACGTAAACTGTCTTTCAACCAGCAGCCAAAGTAAGCCTCGTCGAACTTTAGAGACGGAATCAAATTTAGGCAATTCAAAGATCGACCCAACAGCAAAAGTTTGTACACATTGAAATTTGTGAATGGCTTTACCAGGAGGGGGGGGGCTAAATTAATGCGCTTTCATATAACTAAGTTGTGAATTTTTTGCCGCATTCCAAAGCATATCTCTTAAATTAGTTGGATTCAAAGTACAAATCCTAAACCTTTAACCTTTTCAAATGTGATAGGCGTAGATCCTAAAACATCTGGACAAACAGAGGAGGACCGAGGGTTGCAGTCTCCAAGTACTAATACCATTGTCTTTGAGGCATTTAATCTAATGACAGCCCACCACATGGTGGAGTGTCTAAGTTTGAGACGAGCACAACAACAGCATTTAATAATTCAAAATACATTAAAAATGAATAACACCTGCCACCCTCGCCATTCGTATAGATGTGGCTGGTCTAATAGTCTGATCTGTCGCACTTGTAGAGTGCGATAGTAGTTGTGTTGGTAGTGTCATTGGCTCCGCTGGCAGTGGCAATGGGTGCTGCAAGCAGCAGTGGCATCCTCAGAAAAGCCCGACACTGAGGGGCAGATTTACAAGCCCCTTGCGTCACTTTTGCGCTGCCGTTGCGTCACTTTTTGTGACGCAGTGGCGGCGCATTTACGCCACATTGCGGCCCATTTACAACGTGACACATCTAGGGAGATGCGTCACGTTGTAAAGCCCTGAGCCACATGCAGGGTGGGCGTTCCCACGCAGGAAAGCCTCGTAGAACCGACGCAGTGAAATCTACACGTTTTCACTGCGCTACATCTAGGACGCCACTGCGTCACAACCTTATGCCTGCAGGCATAAGGAGTGACGCAGCACAATAAGTATAGGCCTCCCCATGCATTGCTGGAGTTGCGCCGTGCTTGCGACACAACTCCAGCAATGCGTGACTTTTGCGCCAACAGATGCGTCAGAATTTCTGATGCATCTGTCAATCCTTGCGCCTTGGTGTGCCGTATTGTAAATACTACGCATCCATGGTGGCGCAAGGGTTTTGCACGCAGGCGAAGAGAAACTGACACATCTCTGCTGTAACGCAGATGCGTCAGTTTTTTGTAAATCTGCCCCTTACCATTTTACAAATTAAGCACTGCATCCTTATCATACATTTCAGCCTTTTCTGCATACGCTTCCTGCAGATTCACTATCTTCCTAGAAAATTGGTTGATCTGAGCACAAAAGTCCCTATCTCCGTGACCCCAAAAAGATTTTATTTTCGTTGTTTTCATCGAATTGGTGAGGCTGTTGAGGACGTGCAAGCGTTTAAACGTGCTATCTAATCTCCTAACGGAAGTACAGGTTAAAGGTGAGCCAGACAAATTCAACAAACAACTGCATTCTTTCATGCACATCTTTAAGGATTATTAAAAATACGCGGTGCATTCTTTGGCTGACGACAGCAGCTCTCTTAACGACACAGAGGTGACGGAAGCAGGTTGTTGGCATTAGGAGCTCATTAAATGAAACCCCAAAGCAAAAGTCAACAAAGTCCGTCCACTTTTCAAGAACGCAATAAGAGGCCCCACATAGGGCTGCATCATAACCCGGCCTACATATATATATACACATGCGTCAGAGCAGAGGCTTATGCTCCCTATTATCTGATCGTGCTAGCTGAGAAAATGACATATGATGGTTTTTCAGAGCCCTAAATTGCTGTTTCATTGTTGAAATCAGTTTAAAGCAGCTTAGCCGAAGGTTAGCATCGAATTCTGTCTCTCTTGCACCATTTTCTAGATTACAGTTTTAATTCGTTTTGTAAATTGCAGGTTTCTTTAAATATGCATGATTTTATATTTTTGCTGAATATTGCAATAAACTATACATTCGTAAAATGCCTCGCGCCTCTCTTGTAAGAACATAGGGGCATATTATCAAGGGCATTATCGCCGCTTTTTGCCGCTAAAGCGGCGATATTTTTAACGCCCTATTAGCAAGCTGTCGCTAACAGGCGTTAGCGACAGCTTTCAGGCGATAGCGGCCGGGTTTTACATCGCCTTGCATGTCAGCGATAATTATCGCTAATGACATGCAAGGTAGGCGTTCCCAACTAAAAGCGACAGAAAACAGTCGCTTTCATACCTATCGCCTATAAGCAAAACCCGCGAAGCGATAAAAAAACGCGCGCTAACCCCGATTAGCGCTTGTTTTTTAGAACTGATAAAAACATGACTTAGCAATGAAAGTCAATGGGAGGTGGATTGTAAGGTTAAGTCCCCAGAATTAGCGATAGGATTTTATCGCTGGATTTCTCGCGTTAAAGCTGGGTTTCGCCGCTATCGCTGGATATTTTATCGCAATGGAGATAAACCTTGCTAATAGCATGTTATTTCCGCGGTAATATCCAGCGATAGCCGGCGATAAAAAAAGGCGCGCTAAGCAAGGTTTGCGATATTTATCGCATGTTCTTGCAAATATGCCCCATAGGGGCATATTAGCAAGACCACGTTAAAATTATCGCCGTTTTAGCGGCAGGAAACTGCCGCTAAAGCGGCGATAATGGGCTTGCTAATATGCGTTATAGAATTCCAATAGAAGCCCAGGTTAGATGTGCAGGACATCTAACCTGGGCTTCTATTGGAATTCCATAACGCATATTAGCAAGCTCATTATCGCCGTTTTAGCGGCAGTTGCATGCCGCTAAAACGGCGATAATTTTAACGTGGGTCTTGCTAATATGCCCCATAATGTTACTTTGAGCGTGATGGAAATTGACGATGAAAAGAGCATGCGCCAATGAAAGAATGCAGATTCGATATAATTACACGCATCTTATTATTGCGAGATGATACGATCTGCAGAAAGCTGGTAAAAAAGCTGATTTCAGTGGTTAATAAAGTACCCCTCCTAGAAAGCCTCACTCTTTCGATATCGGACTGATTTCTGTCAAAAGATGGCGGCGTCCTTCTTTACACTGTGGGCATATACACTAATGTTGAAAACGATGAGAGGAATAAGCACTGTAGGTACATAGGGCTAGGGTGACTGCCAGAGAGTGACCGACTGAAGGAGAGACAACTACAGAAAAGAGATGAGCACAGAAAGAGAGATACTCAGAGACTGCTCCACAGATAGCATATGCGACGGTTCATCAAAAAGCCAGGGGTAGGAGGAGTGATGTCACGCATCCTTTGATATTTCTATTTATTGGTAACCAGGAAATTCAGTCACACGGCCGCTCAACTCTCTTTAGGGCTAAGTATAACAGCAGTTATCAAAATTATCTGTGCTTCTAAGGAAGAAAAGATCGGTTACCACTTCAACCTTAGTAATCTCCTCAAATGAGGAGATACATGAATAAATGAAACCCCCCGAGCACACAATCAATCTAATATATTGTCCAAAAATCCCAAAAACTCTTAGTCCAAGTCCAGATTCAGTTATTTATTCATTTGCTTTTTCGTCTCCAATGCAGCCAGGTGGTGTTTTCAGAACAAAGCTTGATCTCAGATTTGTAATGAACAAAAAACGTCTGTAACTAACGCCGTCGGGAACATGGGATTAAAGAGATACGGTTTTCCGAAGAGGTCACGTACTCGTAATTATCTCATTATTTGTACGTGCTTAGACTTCGTTAGTTACAGACGTTCACCACATGATTTGCAGAACTCACCCATGAATATTTAGTAATAGATACAAGATATAATTGGAATTTTTGCATGTATGAAAATTTAATTTCACGAAGCCTACAATTGTGTAAAGATATTCAATTCAAGAGGTTCCAGGAGCGTCATATCTTTTACGACCTGGACATACAATCGTATGTAGGCTTAAGAAAAATACAAGCAGACGCAACTTGGATTAAGGCCCTGAAGAAGTCTACTGTGCACGATATTGCACGACGAAACACGTGTTGGCTGATTGTTTTTTGTTCATTACAAATCTGAGATCAAGCTTTGTTCTGAAAACACCACCTGGCTGCATTGGAGACGAAAAAGCAAATGAATAAATAACTGAATCTGGACTTGGACTAAAAGTTTTTTGGATTTTTGGACAATATATTAGATTGATTGTGTGCTCAGGGTTTTTTTTTTCATCTACGCATCCTTTGATGCCTGGTAACATCCCAGGGTTGATCCCTTGTTCCATCCTGGGCCCCTCAGGACCCTCCTGTTTGCTGCTGTGAGAGAGGGGGAGGGTGAGAAGTGGAAACTACAGACAAGTCCTGTTCTTGCCACTGTCTTCATGACTCCCAAGGCCAGAGGGTGCAAGGGCAGTGCTGGGAATGCAGGAGTAACAAATGTAACAAACAGGAGTAACAAATGGCAAACTAAGAGCAGCTGCTAACCCTGGTTATCCCTAATTGACACACTTGTCAGAGAGAGATCAGGGTCACCTGTGCAGCAGGAGAGTGAGCACAAGTACATTCTTTATTTACATATGCTTGCATGGCTATTTCTTCAAACACATCAGAAAGTCATAGCATACAAAAGAAAAGAAATGGAAGTAAAAAATCATCCATATATATACATTGAGTTGTCTACACTAAAGGGGATTTGCTTAGGAAGTTAACAGAAAGGAAATTATATTTAGGCATAAGGTGGAAGGCAGAGCAAACAGAATAGGGAAAGGTTTTTCCAGAAGTATGGGTCATTCTAAACAAAACTATAAAGTGGGGAGCATGAAGGGGACATCAGTAGAATCTGAGGTGAGGAGACAAAAAACTTTTGGTGGGCGCCCAGGTTGACAAATTGCCCGAGGTGTGACCCCCCATAAAATGGATAACCTCTATATTCCTCGTACCTAGAATGTTCTAAAAAACGTCCAGGAAATTATCTTTCACATAACTATGTTGGTTCATAAACTCGAATAGCTTTGTGGATAATATCATCACATTCTTAGGGGTTAATGATGAAATTCTAAATGACCTCTGATCCAGTTATCAAAAAGTGCACAAATGCAACGTTCAGCTGGACCGTTCACGGTGCTATTGCACAGCTATAAAAGAAAGTACTGCACGCATTTGTGTGACTCCCTGTTGGGACCTCAGCCTATCGGCATCATCTTTGGGGGGCAGAAAACCTCTGGCGATCACTGAAATCGAGAACAGAAAGAAGGAAGTCATCCAGCACCAGCCACCATAAAGATACCTATCCACACATGGAGGGGTTGTCTATCCATCAACCCTCTTAATCACAGTTTACAACCCTTTAAATGCCAGTTCAGAGGAAACTTTGTTCACTGGAGTCAACCCTCAACTCTATTAGAAAGCATGTACTTGCGAAGCAGCCTAAAACGTAGACTAGTCAAACTTGAAAGGTACATGGTAGCACATATTGTTCTGCCATTTTCATGGATTCTCACATGTTCGTGTTGATTTCAAGAAACGTCTCTGATAAATGTCAGCTTATTTGCCTTATATTTCACTTATATTGAAATGGTTCAAGTTTTTTTCTTTTGGGTTTTCAATAGATAGGTAGATAGATAGATAGGTAGATAGATAGATAGATCGATAGATCGATAGATAGATAGATAGTGAATCCATAAAAGATGCAATGAAGGTTAGAGTTCATTTGTTTTCTGCAACAGCCTGATCAGAGGTATCAGCTTATCAGAGTGGGGTGAGGTTACCCATGATGAATCATGCACAAACGTGTGAGTGAGGCTTCCTCATCCAATATAAATTATATTGTTCTTATTATCAGTTCGCTGCAGGATAGAAATGAACTCTTACCACTATTGTATCTTTTTCTGGTCCAGTGTTATATATAAGGAGGATGTGCGATGGCTCTGAACCTCTAACTCTCTTTGTCTTGTGCAACTGTGCAATATGGGCCTATCTGTCCATCGAGGTGTTCTGGTGACATTTGCAAACCATGCAGCCAAAGGCAGAGTGGTATATAAATGTCAACTGAAGCCGAGATGCCAATATTTGACAATATTGGACCATATTACACATGTTACTCGTGATGTGTTTTTTATGCTTTTTGATATTACATGATGTATTAGTTGATTTTAGTACTGCTTAAAAAGATTTAGAGCATTTAAGCATAATCCATTTAGTAGTCATTATTTGCTTCTGTCTGAATATATGTCTGTCTATTTTTTGACATATGTGTGTTTTTGTAGTGGATAATGTTCTTATATTTCAAATGTGTTTTATGCAGCTATGTGTGTTATTATGAATCAAATTTTAAATGCAAAGCACATTGTAAGGAAATTAAAAATATGCATTCTTAACTGTCCTTTTCCTTTGTAGTACATTGACACTATAGAGTAACTTTAATAAGATGTACATAAAGAAAGAAAATAAAGTACTGTGTGGGGCAGTGTAACATTTTGCTGTCAAATTTCTGCATTTACAATGTTTATTTTCACATACTAGGAAGGATTCATTGGTAGTTGCTTGCATCAAGAATGGTTCTGCTTGTCAGGTATGCTGATAATGGTCTAAGAGAAGCACTGCCAATTCATATTTCATTTTCTGTCACATGGACCATGTCTCAGAGTCTTGTAATGGCTGCCACAACATATTGCTCATGTTAAGGACAGCCTACCAGCATGTACTAGTCCCTTTTAAACTAGCCAGTCAGAGCATATCTGGACACCAATAATCACAATTTCCCTATTTTGTTAACCCTTCCATGGCCACCCTGAGCACCTTATTAAATGTAAGTTTCTTGAAAAGAGTTGAATTGTTGTACACCAAATCACAAAAAGCACACTTTCTGAGTAAAGTTCTAACTATTTGCCAATTTTGTGAAATTTTGTTTTGCTTTTTTTCTCTGTAGCTGCATCAGACGGTTTCCTGTGGAAATTAAGAAGGGAAATCAATCACCCTGTCCCCCCCCAGCTGAAGTGGATGAATTTTATTTTGTAAATGTTTGTGAAGATTTATCAAAGATTGTCAAAGTTATTAAAACAAAAAATGGTCTTCCTATGGAAAATCTGACCTTAGTATAACTACATCGTGCCTAATGTATATTACCTACTGGTGGTCACCAATAGGTAGTTATAGTTAGGACCGTGTTTCCATAGGATATTTTTTTTAACTTGCCTAAATCTTTGTCTCAGGTTGACAAATCTTCACAAAATGCTCCCGAAAAAGTGCGCCAGAGATTCTAGTTGTCCATAGAAAGTTTCTGGGGGATCTGTCAAGCTGAGGGTGAGAAAAAGGGTGGGGGGGCAGAAAAGTGCGTATTCTTTGTTAATTCCAATAGGAATTTTGAACACGACTACAGCCCGAACCGCTGGATAGAATTACAACAAATTTGGCAGAAAGCTAGCTCTTGGTCCAGAAAGACTGCTTTTCATTATGTAGTGTAAATCCATTCAGTAGTTTTTGAGTTTTTTAAAGAAATCCAAATTTGGATATCTAGGGACGCGAAGGCTCCGCGGACCCTCCTGATCTCGTGCTGAGATCTGATTGGCTGCCAAAACGTCAAGCAGGAAGTGTTGGCAGCCATCTGGGGAGTCAGAATTAGCCGAGTCCCAGGAAAAAACATTAAAAATAAAGAAAAGGGGGCAGGGTAGGAATACCCTGACCCCATAGCTCTGGTGCTGGGGTCCCAGAGGGACCCAGCCAGGGCAAAAAAGCCTTTTTGCTGAAAATCGTGGCGGATCCACAAATCTGGTGAAAATTTAAAAAAAAATAACAAGCACAGACTACTGTGCTTTTTTTTTAAAAGAGCCCCCATGTGGCCCAAGTCCATGGGACCACCACCTCCCTGGAACTTTATACATAAAAAGTAGGGGGCATACTGGGCCCTCCTCCTGAGGCACTTGGAGCCCTGGGGACCACCAGTTCCCTGGGGCATTATTTATAAAAAAGGAGGGGGCTGCGCGGTCCCCCCTCCTATGCTTCAGAGAAGCCCCAGGGACCACAATCTCCCCGGGGCTTTATAAGTAAAAGGAGGGGGTGCCGCACAGACCCCCTCCAATGCTCCCCCTGGCACCGGGTACCACTACCTCTCCGGGCTGGCCTGTGAAAAAAGGAGGGGGGGGGCACGGCCCCCCTCCTGGAGCCATTAATGGCCCTGGGGACCTACACCCCCCAGGGCTGGCTCCTGCTATGTCCCGAGGTGCCCATCCCCGGGACATAGCTGTTAGCTTTTGATTGGCGGAAGCTGACAGCTCCCGGTAGGCAAACACTCCGCTTTCAGCAAGCGGGAGCTGTCAAAGTGTACCCGCTTGCTGGAAGTGAAGGTTTCATATCTTTCTCTACCTGCATGCAGGTGGGCAGTGAAAGATATTAAACTATTGCTCCTGCATGCAGGGAGCTGCATTTCCAGCGGCTCCATGAGTGCATGAGGCGGGGAGCCATTTGGGACCACAGGGGCCTTGAGGCTTCCTCCGCAGTACCGATACTGCACACTGGGTGCCCTGGCTGGGACCACGGCACCCAGGGACAAATGACCGGGCCCCTGGGGATGGGGTTTCTGGGGCCAGAATTTGCCCCGGGAAGGGGGGCCACATGCCCCTCCCATAGAAACAGGACAAACCAGAAAGAGAAAAATGAGCAGAAAAGGTCAAACAGAGGGCAGAAATGTGAGCAGAAAACGCAAAAACGAGAAAAAGAGGGATAAACAGGGCAGAAAAACGAGCAGAAAAGGCAGAACAGAGGGCATAAAAATGACCTGAAAGACAAAACAGAGTTGAAGAAGGCAAAAAAGAGAACACTCTGATGCTCATACACCCACTCACAGACCCACTCAGAGACTCACGCACCCACTGAGACACTTGTATACCGACTCAAACCCCACTCAGAGACTCATGCACCCACTCACAGACACACTCAGAGACTTACACACTCACTCACAGACCCACTCAAAGACTCATGCACTCACTCACAGACCCACTCAGAGACTCATGCACCTACTCACAGACCTACTCAGAGACCAACTCAGTGACTCATGTACTCACTCACAGACCCACTCACAGACTCACACACACTCACAGATTCACTCAGAGACTCACGCACCCACTTACATATCCACTCATGCACTCACTCACAGACTTATGGAGGCACTTGCAAACCCACTCAGAAACTCTGACAACCCACTCACAGACCTGCTCAGACACTCATGCATCCACTCATAGACACACTCAGACACTCATGCACCCACTCAGAGAGCTGCTCAGACACTCACGCACCCACTCACAGACCCACTCAGACACTCATGCACCCACTCACAGACCCACTTATTCACCCATACATCCAATCACATACTCCCTCACTCACACATACAGCCACACACAAACCCACTCACACATGAATGCACACAGTTACACAGACACTCACATAATTTATATTTAAAAATGGAAATTACTCAGTTGTACACGAACTATACTAATTTAACTTTTGCAGTACCTTAGTATATATATTTAACACTCATAAACCTTTAGAAAACACTCACAATCAGTAGTTGATGTCATCAGCGATGTCATCAGGGCTGGCATTTGAAATGTCATCAGTGATGTAATCAGTGATGTCACTGATCATGTCATGAGTGATGTAATATGTGAGGTCATAAGCAGTGCATTGTGGAGGCATACGTTATAGTTTGCTCAGGTAACTATAACTGATGAATTTCTATGGTTTTGTATGAGTGAAATGCGAGTCTAACTATAACGTCCCTGTAACCTGTGTTTTTTCAGTGAATATATATATATATATATATACATATATATATATATATATATATTATCTACTGGCGGTCGCCAGTAGATAGTTATAGTTAGGACCTAGTTTCCATAGGAAACTCATTTTTTGTTTTCCCATTAACTTTGGCGCCGGTTGACAAATCTTTGCGAAATTTTCAAAACTTATGGCCGGCTCCAGTCAGCTCCTATCTTCAAAGTTTCGGGGTGATTCGGCAAGCGGGGGCCGAGAAAAAAGGGGGGTCCCAAAACGTGTTTTCTCCATGTTAATTCCCATAGGAAACTTTAGACACGGCTACAGCCCGAACTGCTGAATGGAATTACACCAAATGTGGCCAAAAGGTAGCCCTTGTTTCAGAAAGAGACCTTTTTTTTAAATGGAGTAAATCCGTTCAGTAGTTCCTTAGAAATTCAAAAAATAGAGGTCGGAAAATCAATTTCCCATAGGAAACTTTAGACACGGCTACAGCTTGAACTGCGGAACAGAATTACGCCAAATTCGGCAAAAAGGTAGTGCTTGGTTCAGAAAGCGTCCTTTTTTTTAAATGGTGTAAATCCGTTCAGTAGTTTTTGAGATATTAAAGGAAAAAAATCTTTATATATATGGGCGGGACCTAACTACACAAGCACAAGCTTGGCTCTAATTGGCAGCCAACACTTCAATCTAGGAAGTGTTGACAGCCATCTTGGTGCAATGCTTTTTAGGTCTCGCCTAGCGACGCAGTGCATGCGCTGTCACTACACAAACACCACTGCACTACCCCAAACCCTAAAACACTACTGCAGCACGACCCCCTACACTACCCAAACACCACTGCATTACCCTAAACCCTAAAACACTACCCAAGCACGACCCCCTACACTACCCAAACACCACTGCACTACCCTAAACCCTAAAACACTACCCCCAGCACGACCCCCTACACTACCCAAACACCACTGCACTACCCTAAACCCTAAAACACTACCCCAGCATGACCCCCTACACTACCCAAACACCACTGCAATACCCTAAACCCTAAAATACTACCCCTAGCATGACCCCCTACACTACCCAAACACCACTGCACTACCCTAAACCCTAAATCTACCCCCAGCACGACCCCCTACACTACACAAACACCACTGCACTACCCTAAACCCTAAAACACTACCCCAGCACAAACCCCTACACTACCCAAACACCACTGCACTACCCTAAACCCTAAAACACTACCCCCAGCACGACCCCCTACACTACCCAAACACCACTGCACTACCCTAAACACTAAAACACGACCCCCTACACTACACAAACACAACTGCACTACCCTAAACCCTAAAACACTACCCCCAGCACGACCCCCTACACTGCACAAACACCACTGCACTACCCTAAACCCTAAAACACTAACCCCTACACTACACAAACACCACTGCACTACGCTAAACCCTAAAACACTACCCCCAGCACGACCCCCTACACTACACAAAAACCACTGCACTACCCTAAACCCTAAAACACTACCCCCAGCACGACCCCCTACACTACACAAACAACACTGCACTACCCTAAACCCTAAAACACTACTCCCAGCACGACCCCCTACACTACACAAACACCACTACACTACCCTAAACCCTAAAACACTACACCCAGCACGACCCCGTACACTACACAAACACCACTGCACTACCCTAAGCACTAAATCTACCCCCAGCACTACCCCTACACTACCCAAACAACACTGCACTACCCTAAACCCTAAAACACTACCCCCAGCATGACCCCCTACACTACACAAACACCACTGCACTAACCTAAACCTTAAAACACTACCCACAGCACTACCCCTACACTACACAAACACCACTGCACTACCCTAAACCCTAAAACACTACCCACAGCACTATCCCTACACTACCCAAACACCACTGCACTACCCTAAACCCTAAAACACTACCCCCAGCATGACCCCCTACACTACCCAAACACCTCTGCACTACCCTAAACCCTAAAATACTACCCCAGCACGACCCCCTACACTACCCAAACACCACTGCACTACCCTAAACCCTAAAACACTACCCCCAGCACGACTCCCTACACTACCCAAATACCACTGCACTACCCTAAACCCTAAATCTACCCCCAGCACGACCCCCTACACTACCCAAACACCACTGCACTACCCTAAACACTACCCCCAGCACGACCCCCTACACTACCCACATACCACTGCACTACCCTAAACCCTAAAACACTACCCCCAGCATGACCCCCTACACTACCCAAACACCACTGCACTACCCTAAACCCTAAAACACTACCCCCAGCACAACCCCCTACACTACACAAAGACCACTGCACTACCCTAAACCCTAAAACACTACCCCCAGCATGACCCCCTACACTACACAAGCACCACTGCACTACCCTAAACGCTAAAACACTACCCCCAGCACGACCCCCTACACTACACAAACGCCACTGCACTACCCTAAACCCTAAAACACTACCCCCAGCACTACCCCCAGCACTACCCAAACACCACTGCACTACCCTAAACCCTAAAACACTACCCCCAGCACGACCCCCTACACTACCCAAACACCACTGCACTACCCTAAACCCTAAAACACTACCCCCAGCACGACCCCCTACACTACCCAAACACCACTGCACTACCCTAAACCCTAAAACACTACCCCCAGCACGACCCCCTACACTACCCAAACACCACTGCACAACCTAAACCCTAAAACACAACCCCAGCACGACTTCCTACACTACCCAAACACCACTGCACTATCCTAAACCCTAAATGCTACCCCCAGCACGACCCCCTACACTACCCAAACACCACTGCACTACCCTAAACCCTAAAACACTACCCCCAGCATGACCCCCTACACTACCCAAACACCACTGCACTACCCTAAACCCTAAACACTACCCCAGCACGACCCCCTACACTACACAAACACCACTGCACTACCCTAAACCCTAAAACACTACCCCCAGCACGACCCCCTACACTACACAAACACCACTGCACTACCCTAAACCCTAAAACACTACCCGAGCACGACCCCTACACTACACAAACACCACTGCACTACGCTAAACCCTAAAACACTACGCCCAGCATGACCCCCTACACTACACAAACACCACTGCACTACCCTAAACCCTAAAACACTACCCCCAGCACGACCCCCTACACTACCCAAACAACACTGCACTACCCTAAACCCTAAAACACTACCCCCAGCATGACCCCCTACGCTACACAAACACCACTGCACTACCCTAAAGCCTAAAACACTACCCACAGCACTACCCCTACACTACACAAACACCACTGCACTACTCTAAACCCTAAAACACTACCCACAGCACTACCCCTACACTACCCAAACACCACTGCACTACCCTAAACCCTAAAACACTACCCCCAGCATGATGCCCTACACTACACAAACACCACTGCACTACCCTAAACCCTAAAACACTACCCACAGCACTACCCCTACACTACACAAACACCACTGCACTACCCTAAACCCTAAAACACTACCCACAGCACTACCCCTACACTACCCAAACACCACTGCACTACCCTAAACCCTAAAACACTACCCCCAGCACGACCCCCTACACTACCCAAACACCACTGCCCTATACTAAACCCTAAAATACTACCCCCAGCACAACCCCCTATACTACCCAAACACCACTGCACTACCCTAAACCCTAAAACACTACCCCCAGCACGACCCCCTACACGACCCAAACACCACTGCAACTACCCTAAACACTACCCCCAGCACGACCCCCTACACTACCCAAACACCACTGCACTACCCTAAACCCTAAAACACTACCCCCAGCACGACCCCCTACACTACCCAAATACCACTGCACTACCCTAAACCCTAAAACACTACCCCCAGCATGACCCCCTACACTACACAAACACCACTGCACTACCCTAAACCCTAAAACACTACCCCCAGCACAACCCCTACACTACACAAACACCACTGCACTACCCTAAACCCTAAAACACTACCCCCAGCATGACCCCCTACACTACACAAACACCACTGCACTACCCTAAACGCTAAAACACTACCCCCAGCACGACCCCCTACACTACACAAACGCCACTGCACTACCCTAAACCCTAAAACACTACCCCCAGCACTACCCCCTACACTACCCAAACACCACTGCACTACCCTAAACCCTAAAACACTACCCTCAGCACGACCCCCTACACTACACAAACAACACTGCACTACCCTAAACCCTAAAACACTACCCCCAGCACGACCCCCTACACTACACAAACACCACTACACTACACTAAACCCTAAAACACTACCCCCAGCACGACCCCGTACACTACACAAACACCACTGCACTACCCTAAGCACTAAATCTACCCCCAGCACTACCCCCTACACTACCCAAACAACACTGCACTACCCTAAACCCTAAAACACTACCCCCAGCATGACCCCCTACACTACACAAACACCACTGCACTACCCTAAACCCTAAAACACTACCCACAGCACTGACCCCCTACACTACACAAACACCACTGCACTACCCTAAACCCTAAAACACTACCCACAGCACTACTCCCTACACTACCCAAACACCACTGCACTACCCTAAACCCTAAAACACTACCCCCAGCATGACCCCCTACACTACCCAAACACCACTGCACTACCCTAAACCCTAAAATACTACCCCCAGCACGACCCCCTACACTACCCAAACACCACTGCACTACCCTAAACCCTAAAACACTACCCCTAGCACGACTCCCTACACTACCCAAATACCACTGCACTACCCTAAACCCTAAACACTACCCCCAGCACGACCCCCTACACTACACATAACACCACTGCACTACCCTAAACACTACCCCCAGCACGACCCCCTACACTACACAAACACCACTGCACTACCCATACCCTAAAACACTACCCCCTGCATGACCCCCTTCACTACACAAACACCACTGCACTACCCTAAACCCTAAAACACTACCCCCAGCACGACCCCCTACACTACACAAACACCACTGCACTACCCTAAACCCTAAAACACTACCCCCAGCACGACCCCCTACACTACACAAACACCACTGCACTACCCTAAACCCTAAAACACTACCCCCAGCACTGACCCCCTACACTACCCAAACACCACTGCACTACCCTAAACCCTAAAACACTACCCCCAGCACGACCCCCTACACTACCCAAACACCACTGCACTACCCTAAACCCTAAAACACTACCCCCAGCACGACCCCCTACACTACCCAAACACCACTGCACTACCCTAAACCCTAAAACACTACCCCCAGCATGACCCCCTACACTACCCAAACACCACTGCACTACCCTAAACCCTAAAACACTACCCCCAGCATGACTCCCTACACTACCCAAACACCACTGCACTACCCTAAACCCTAAAACACTACCCCCAGCACGACCCCCTACACTACCCAAACACCACTGCACTACCCTAAACCCTAAAACACTACCACCAGCACGACCCCCTACACTACCCAAACACCACTGCACTACCCTAAACCCTAAAACACTACCCCCAGCACTACCCCCTACACTACCCAAACATCACTACACAACCCTAAATGCTAAAACACTACCCCCAGCACGCCTCCCTACACTACACAAACACCACTGCACTACCCTCAACCCTAAAACACTACCCCCAGCACTGACCCCCTACACTACCCAAACACCACTGCACTACCCTAAACCCTAAAACACTACCCCCAGCACGACTCCCTACACTACCACAAACACCACTGCACTACCCTAAACCCTAAATCTACCCCCAGCACGACCCCCTACACTACCCAAACACCACTGCACTACCCTAAAACCTAAAACACTACCCCCAGCACGACCCCCTACACTACCCAAACACCACTGCACTACCCTAAACCCTAAAACACTACCCCCAGCACGACCCCCTACACTACCCAAACACCACTGCACTACCCTAAACCCTAAAACACTACCCCCAGCACGACCCCCTACACTACCCAAACACCACTGCACTACCCTAAACCCTAAATCTACCCCCAGCACGACCCCCTACACTACACAAACACCACTGCACTACCCTAAACCCTAAAACACTACCCCCAGCACGACCCCTACACTACACAAACACCACTGCACTACCCTAAACCCTAAAACACTACCCCAGCACGACCCCCTACACTACACAAACACCACTGCACTACCCTAAACCCTAAAACACTACCCCCAGCACGAACCCCTATACTACACAAACACCACTGCACTACCCTAAACCCTAAAACACTACCCCCAGCACGACCCCCTACACTACACAAACACCACTGCACTACCCTAAACCCTAAAACACTACCCCAGCACGACTCCCTACACTACACAAACACCACTGCACTACCCTAAACCCTAAAACACTACCCCCAGCACGACCCCCTACACTACACAAACACCACTGCACTACCCTAAACCCTAAAACACTACCCCAGCATGACCCCCTACACTACACCAAACACCACTGCACTAACCTAAACCCTAAAACACTACACCCAGCACGATCCCCTACACTACACCAAACACCACTGCACTACCCTAAACCCTAAAACACTACACCCAGCACGACCCCCTACACTACACAAACACCACTGCACTACCCTAAACCCTAAAACACTACCCCCAGCACGACCCCCTACACTACACAAACACCACTGCACTACCCTAAACCCTAAAACACTACCCCCAGCACGACCCCCTACACTACACAAACACCACTGCACTACCCTAAATCTACCCCCAGCACAACCCCCTACACTACACAAACACCACTGCACTACCCTAAACCCTAAAACACTACCCCCAGCACGACCCCCTACACTACACAAACACCACTGCACTACCCTAAACCCTAAAACACTACCCCAGCACGACCCCCTACACTAAACAAACACCACTGCACCTCCCTAAACCCTAAAACACTACCCCCAGCATGACCCCCTACACTACACAAACACCACTGCACTAACCTAAACCCTAAAACACTACCCCCAGCACGACCCCCTACACTACACAAACACCACTGCACTACCCTAAAACACTACCCCCAGCACGACCCCCTACACTACACAAACACCACTGCACTACCCTAAACCCTAAAACACTACCCCCAGCACGACCCCTTACACTACCCATACAACACTGCACTACCCTAAACCCTAAAACACTACCCCCAGCACGACCCCCTACACTACCCATACAACACTGCACTACCCTAAACCCTAAAACACTACCCCCAGCACGACCCCCTACACTACACAAACACCACTGCACTACCCTAAACCCTAAAACACTACCCCCAGCACGACCCCCTACACTACACAAACACCACTGCACTACCCTAAACCCTAAATCTACCCCCAGCACGACCCCCTACACTACACAAACACCACTGCACTACCCTAAACCCTAAAACACTACCCCAGCATGACCCCCTACACTACACAAACACCACTGCACTATACTAAACCCTAAAACACGACCCCTACACTACACAAACACCACTGCACTACCCTAAACCCTAAAACACTACCCCCAGCATGACCCCCTACACTACACAAACACCACTGCACTACCCTAAACCCTAAAACACTACCCCCAGCACGACCCCCTACACTACCCATACAACACTGCACTACCATAAACCCTAAAACACTACCCCCAGCACGACCCCCTACACTACCCAAACACCACTGCACTACCCTAAACCCTAAATCTACCCCCAGCATGACGCCCTACACTACACAAACACCACTGCACTACCCTAAACCCTAAAACACTACCCCCAGCACGACCCCCTACACTACACAAACAACACTGCACTACCCTAAACCCTAAAACACTACCCCCAGCACGACCCCCTACACTACCCATACAACACTGCACTACCCTAAACCCTAAAACACTACCCCCAGCACGACCCCCTACACTACCCAAACACCACTGCACTACCCTAAACCCTAAAACACTACCCCCAGCACGACCCCTACCCTACACAAACACCACTGCACTACCCTAAACCCTAAATCTACCACCAGCACGACCCCCTACACTACTCAAACACCACTGCACTACCCTAAAACACTACCCCAGCACAACCCCCTACACTACCCAAACACCACTGCACTACCCTAAACCCTAAATCTACCCCCAGCACGACCCCCTACACTTCCCAAACACCACTGCACTAACCTAAACCCTAAAACACTACCACCAGCATGACCCCCTACACTACCCATGTACCACAGCACTACCCTAAACCCTAAAACACTACCCCCAGCACGACCGCCTACACTACGCAAACACCACTGCACTACCCTAAACCCTAAAACACTACCCCCAGCATGACCCCCTACACTACACAAACACCACTGCACTACCCTACACCCTAAATCTACCTCCAGCACGACCCCCTACACTACACAAACACCACTGCACTACCCTAAACTGTAAAACACTACCCCCAGCACGACCCCCTACACTACACAAACACCACTGCACTACCCTAAACCCTAAACCACTACCTCAGCACAACCCCCTACACTAAACAAACACCACTGCACTACCCTAAACCCTAAAACACTACCCCCAGGATGACCCCCTACACTACACAAACACCACTGCACTACCCGAAACCCTAAAACACTACCCCCAGCATGACCCCCTACACTACACAAACACCACTGCACTACCCTAAAACACTACCCCCAGCACGACCCCCTACACTACCCAAACACCACTGCACTACCCTAAACCCTAAAACACGACCCCCTACACTACACAAACACAACTACACTACCCTAAACCCTAAAACACTATCCCAGCACGACCCCCTACACTACACAAACACCACTGCACTACCCTAAACCGTAAAACACTACCCCCAGCATGACCCCCTACACTACACAAACACTACTGCACTACCCTAAACCCTAAAACACTACCCCAGCACGACCCCCTACCCTAAACAAACACCACTGCACTACCCTAAACCCTAAAACACTACCCCCAGCATGACCCCCTACACTACACAAACACCACTGGACTACCCTAAACCCTAAAACACTACCCCCAGCACGACCCCCTACACTACACAAACACCACTGCACTACACTAAAAACACTATCCCCAGCACGACCCCCTACACTACACAAACACCACTGCACTACCCTAAACATTAAAACACTACCCCCAGCACGACCCCCTACACTACAGAAACACCACTGCACTACCCTAAACCCTAAAACACTACCCCCAGCATGACCCCCTACACTACCCATACAACACTGCACTACCCTAATCCCTAAAACACTACCCCCAGCACGACCCCCTACACTACCCAAACACCACTGCACTACCCTAAACCCTAAAACACTATCCCCAGCACGACCCCCTACACTACACAAACACCACTGCACTACCCTAAACCCTAAATCTACCCCCAGCACGACCCCCTACACTACACAAACACCACTGCACTACCCTAAACCCTAAAACACTACCACAGCATGACCCCCTACACTACACAAACACCACTGCACTATCCTAAACCCTAAAACACGACCCCCTACACTACACAAACACCACTGCACTACCCTAAACCCTAAAACACTACCCCCAGCACGACCCCCTACACTACACAAACACCACTGCACTACCCTAAACCCTAAAACACCACCCCCAGCACGACCCCCTACACTACCCATACAACACTGCACTACCCTAAACCCTAAAACACTACCCCCAGCACGACCCCCTACACTACCCAAACACCACTGCACTACCCTAAACCCTAAAACACTACCCCCAACACGACCCCCTACACTACACAGACACCACTGCACTACCCTAAACCCTAAATCTACCCCCAGCACGACCCCCTACACTACACAAACACCACTGCACTACCTTAAACCCTAAAACACTGCCCCAGCACGACCCCCTACACTACACAAACACCACTGTACTATCCTAAACCCTAAAACACTACCCCAGCACTACCCCCTACACTACACAAACACCACTGCACAACCCTAAACCCTAAAACAGTACCCCCAGCACTACCCCCTACACTACCCAAACACCACTGCACTACCCTAAAACACTACCCCAGCACAACCCCCTACACTACCCATACAACACTGCACTACCCTAAACCCTAAAACACTACCCCCAGCACGACCCCCTACACTACCCAAACACCACTGCACTACCCTAAACCCTAAAACACTACCCCCAGCACGACCCCCTACACTAAACAAACACCACCGCACTACCCTAAACCCTAAAACACTACCCCCAGCATGACCCCCTACACTACACAAACACCACTGCACTACCCTAAACCCTAAAACACTACCCCCAGCACGACCCCCTACACTACACAAACACCACTGCACTACCCTAAACCCTAAAACACTACCCCAGCATGACCCCCTACACTACACAAACACCACTGCACTAACCTAAACCCTAAAACACTACACCCAGCACGACCCCCTACACTACACAAACATCACTGCACTAACCTAAACCCTAAAACACTACACCCAGCACGACCACCTACACTACACAAACACCACTGCACTACCCTAAAACACTACCCCCAGCACGACCCCCTACACTACACAAACACCACTGCACTACCCTAAACCCTAAAACACTACCCCCAGCATGACCCCCTACACTACACAAACACCACTGCACTACCCTAAACCCTAAAACACTACCCCCAGCACGACCCCCTACACTACACAAACACCACTGCACTACCCTAAATCTACCCCCAGCACAACCCCCTACACTACACAAACACCACTGCACTACCCTAAACCCTAAAACACTACCCCCAGCACGACCCCCTACACTACACAAACACCACTGCACAGCAATACGTGTAACTGAACGAAGCATGTC
>CAWUFW010023172.1:0-80485 GCA_963921515.1 Calotriton arnoldi | reverse complement strand
ATGCAAATGTGAAGTTCAGGCAGCTGTTCCCCATTCACAGCAAATTGTGAGGGGCTCAGGTTCAGAGGGTAGTGTCACAGGTCTCCCATATGTCCAATAGGTATGACCTGGACAGATGAGGGTTAAGATGATGTGTTGTGTGGGGGATGTACATGTGCACTTGTGCAGCTCCAGGACTTGCATTCCCCATGACCTACTATTGTTACACAGTGCATAGTGTTGTTGTCTGGCTGCCAAGTCATACATCACTGAGACAGTGATGTATGACTTAGCAGTCATGCCTCTGCCATGGCATGTGTCAACTTATTGGTGGTCCTGCAGGGGAGTGACATGTGCTACATGCACACCATTGTGGCGATGGCTATCAGGACATGGGTGCATCATGGTGTCTGTCGCTGGTATGCATCACATGCATTTCCTATTTGACTCTGGGCATCCCTTTCATCCGGAAACCTGTACTGACTCAGTGGCAAGAGCTGTGATGTGTGCATGTCCACATGCCACACCGTGTCCTCTGCACTGTCCAACTACTGTGTACTTGGTGCATGTGTCCACACTGGGGTGTTGCAATCCAACAGACACCAGACAGATGGGTGCAAGGCCATGTGGGATGTGAGTGCCATGCTTGGCATCAGACTGACAATTGGCTTCTCCTGTTCATTTAGGGCACTTTTAGCAATGTACAACTAATGATGCCAGGGCTTGCTCTGTAATGTGCTGTGCTCACAGTGGTGTGTGCGTTTGGTGCAGGTGACTGATGTCTGTCTGTTTCCCCATTGTTTGCAGATACATCCACGGCCACGGAAGGGGACAGCTCCACGGACCAGGAGGAGCCAGAGAGCCAGACTGGGTCAGCAGCCGAGGAGTGGTCGGAGGGACCCAGTGGCACGGAGGGCGAGGGGAGCCACACCGAGGAGTCCTCAGCACCATCCACCTCAGCTGAGGACCAGAGCAACTCGGAGGATGACTCCCTTGTGGAGGCGGGTGTCAGCAGCCACCACACCCCAGCTAGTGTTGCTGTCCCCGCCACCACCAGCACCACCACCGCCCTCCCATCGGCTCCCATTCCCCAGGTCCGTGGAGGCTCCCATGTTCGGGAGCGTGTCTCCTTTGGCCCAGGCACCGCACCCCCTGCCCCTGTGTCCCCTGCTGCCCTGAGTGAGGAGTCTGTGTACCTCCTTCGCCAGCTCCATGTAGGGCAGACAGCCATGCTGAGTGTCCTCCATGCGCACACCGCACTGTTGACTCAGCTGGTGTCGTTCATGGAGGGCATCTCATCGGGCATGTCTGACCTACAGAGGGGCAACAGGTCCATGGACTCCTCCCTGACGGCAGCAGTGTCCCTCCTCAGACAGTCCCTCACCCCTCCTGCCTCTGCTCCATCCACACTCCCCAGCACCTTACCCGTCCCAAGCACACACACACCGGCACAGGCACACACCAGCACACACACGTCCAGCACACAGACACACACGCCACAAACTAAACGCACACGCACGCACAGTCAGGGGACTGAAACCAGACTCACAGGGGATGGGGCCCTGGTACACACACACACATCCACGGGCACTGCGCAGTCCTCAGTTGCCTCTCCCTCCAAAGCACCCTCCCTTGCCTCACCTGCAACCCCAAAGACCCAGCGCCTCTTCCTCAGTGACCTCGGCCTCTTCCCCTCCGATCCAGCTGCCCCAGCATCCAGGGGGAAGAGGAAGCCCCCCACACGGAGCAGAGTGCCCCTCGCCCCCGGACACCCTCCCCCAGGCGCAGACAGACTGAGGCCCCCACCCGCAAGTCCCCCGGAGTGCTAAGAGCAAGACCCTGCCGCCGCCCTGCAGCTCAAGCACCAGGTCTCCTTCCTCCATCCCTCAGGCCCCCACTCCACAGGTGCCCCCACCACACCCTGCCCCAGGTTCCCCCACCCACAGATATACCATCCCCAAGAGGCTCCGGCCTTCTCCCCTGCCACTTGCTCTCCCGGCACCACACCCCCCGCTGCGCTTGTCTGTGCCACTGATGTGGTGAGGGTGTCCTCCCCTCTGTCCAGCCCACCTTGCCTGTTCCCCATTCTCCTCCCCTGGTGGTAGGCACTGCAGTGGAGTCCACTACCACCCTGTCTGACTTGGGCACTGCAGTGGCGGACCTGTCCACTCCATCTGCAGGGTCCACTGCAGTCGTGCCGGCACCCACAACATCTGAGCCATGCCCCCAGTTGTGCCGGCACACACCATGTCAGACACCTCCACTGCAGTTGTCAGTGGCTCTCCAGCACCCACCACCCCTTCCCTGCTTCCTCCTGGTGAGCCCTGATCCTGTCCCTGCGGTGCCTGGCCTGCCCCCCGGTTGCCCCTCCTAGTGGATTGTCCCTGGTTTTGTGCAGGCATGTGTAGGGTGGCATCTGCCACTGTCACCCACTTGTGACTTTGTTGATGGACTGGCCATTGGCCTTTGTTTATGTTCTACCGGACTTCTACTTTTAATGCCACATATGCTGAATAAAGCAACTTTCTGTTCTCTAGTGCTTTTGCTTCTGATGTACATGATGTTGATGATGCTAACCATGCCCTTGCTGCAGTGATGGTGATATTTGGTCTCATGATAATGAAGTGTTACTGTGCAGGAACCCATGTGGTCCAGGGGGAATGTGTCCTATCATGTGGTGTATCCATGTCATCCATAGCAGCATCTGAGGGTGTCATGTGTTCAGTATTTGGCAATGGGATTTCCTACTTAGATTGGCTATTTCACATCTGTGGCTTCCACCCCTGCACATCTGTTGTGCCTGCCATTGTTCAATTCGTCTACTTCCCTGACCGTGTGGCCATCTCCACTGGACATGCAGGTTTGGGCATCAATGGGGAAGGACTCATCTGTGTTGTCAGTGCAACATTGCTATACAAGTGTGTTGGATCTGTGCTGATGATTCCGTTGGCACTTCCATGACCAGGCTGATGTGACGGGAGCCCTCATTTGGTGCTAATTGTTGATTGTGTGACCAAGTGCTCAGCTGACATGGTGGGGCCCTACTGAGGCAACATATGGCACAGCTTTCCTCACACAGGAGTGGAGTCCCCTCATGGCAGTGTGTACTCCTGTGACATTGCCTGCGCCCAAGGTGTGTGTTGTATGTGCATGTCTGTGTATTCACTTCCGTTTAGCTGTGCATGCTGTGATCCCTAGTGTTGTACCTGTTTGTGATGCTAGCTGAGTTGAGCTATGTTCCCCCAAAGTCTTCTCCCTGGGTTCTCTGTGATGTGGGTGCATGGCACAGTACTGGTCATCAGGGTGTCACCCATAGGTGTGCTTGCTGTCAGGGCTGAGTTTGTGTGCAGATGCAGATGGGTCACAGTCAGGTTTCCCCTTGGCACTTGTTGTTTGCCCCTGTCATGTGATTTCCAGTTTGTGTTATCTTTCAGTGATTGTGACACGTTGTGTGTGTGACTGCTGGCACTCCTCAGGGTCCGGGCTGCAATGTTGGTTGTTGTCTATGTGTGTTCTTTGTGGGTGACCTTGGCTTCTTCATTGATGTGTGACTGTGGCTGTGATCCCATTGGTTGGTGTGGTATTGCCGTCATGTCCATGTACGGCGTAGTGTGCAGTGTGTCAGACATTCAGGAGTCTTGTTGAGTGTCCATGTGTGATATGTTTCTGCACCTTGGTTCCCACCCACCACCCTGGAATAGTCACGGGTGCATGTGCAATGTCACCAGTGCATGTGTGCTTCACTGCTGCACATTGTTGGAGGTCGAGGGGTGTGGTGTTGAGTGTGTGCAGATGAGAGTTGTTGCCCGGCTAGGCCCCTGCCTCCATGTTGGCCTTGGCTTACTGGCCATGCTGTTTGATTTGTGCTTGTGTAGGTGTGATGGTAGTTAGTTGCTCAGTACACATGACTGTGGTTCACAGTGTGAACCACATTTAGCTTTGTCATCACAGTGGGATTGTAATGCAGCCCAGGGTCACCACATTGTGGGGGCCCTGGGGGTGGTGTTGTGGTGTGTCTGTGTCTTGCTGTGTCAGTTGCTGTCCCTACGTGCCTGTGTGACATGTGTGATTTGTGCTCCCTCTCATCTGACAATGCCTGCTTGCCCACATAGGGGATTTGGATCCATGAGTTACCTTTGTGTGGCACTGTATGCACATCTGTATGATTGGTATTCAGGTCTCCTCATGTGTTGTGTGGTTGCCTGGGGACACTGGCACCCCCCTCACCTGTTGTGTATGATGTGCAGTGTGGGTCTGCCTGTTTGTGTTTGTGCATCTGCACCACTGCATTGGCATATCTTGGGTGTGCCATTGGCTGTATGTAGTTTGGTGGGTTTCCCCTGCTGTCCCTGGGACTCCTAGGTCATCGGTCAGCACAATGATCATGGTTTGTGTGTCCCATTGCTGCCATGGTATGGTATCTGTTCACCTCACATCTGCAGTCTCCACAGGGTATCTGCATGTGTGTGCCCATTGGTGCAAATATGTGGGTCTGCATTCTGATGGTCACTTCTGTCATTGTGTCATTGATGATTGTTGACGGTGTCAGCCCCCATGGGCGTTGTTTGTCTGCACATGGCCAAAGTTATGTCTTATTTGCACTGCAGTATTTGGCTCCCTCAATTTATGTTGCAATGGGACACATACACTACTTTGCCACTGATGTGTTTGTTGTTCTGTGACCAGGAATCATCCATGCAGTTTGGCAGTTGCACCTCTTTCTTTGTCAACCCTTACCTTTTGGTCACTGTGATGATGGGGGTTTGGACCCCATTGCCACAATGTTCGAAATGTGCTTCAGCTATGGACCCCACACTTACATTTTGATCACTGTGATGATGGAGGTTTGGACCCCATTGCCACATTGTTCAAAATGTGCTTCAGCTATAGACCCCACACTTACATTTTGGTCACTGTGATGATGGGGGTTTGGACCCCATTGCCACATTGTTCAAAATGTGCTTCAGCTATGGACCCCACACTTACATTTTGGTCACTGTGATGATGGGGGTTTGGACCCCATTGCCACATTGTTCAAAGTGTGCTTCAGCTATGGACCCCACACTTACCTTTTGGTCACTGTGATGATGGGGGTTTGGACCCCATTGCCACATTGTTCAAAGTGTGCTTCAGCTATGGACCCCACACTTACATTTTGGTCACTGTGATGATGGGGGTTTGGACCCCATTGCCACAATGGTCATGGCCTGCTTGCATTGTGGGTGCCACACACATATAGGTGTGGCACATGTGCTAGGGGGTCACATTGTATGTTCAAAGTCATGTTCGGTGTTGTAGGCATTTGACACAGTCTACACACGCTTGTCATGGTGTTGGGGGGATGTCTTCTTCTTGCATTCCCTAGGTTGTGGTGTGCTGGTTGTGTCATGCATTGTCCATCCTATGAGTGGGGGTGGTAGTAGTGGTAGGCATCCTGCCCCCCTGGCTAAGGGTGGTAGTAGTGGTAGGCATCCTGCCCCCCCTGGGTGAGGGTGGTAGTAGTGGTAGGCATCCAGCCCCCCCTGGGTGAGGGTGGTAGTGGTGGTAGGCATCCAGCCCCCCTGGATGAGGGTGGTAGTAGTGGTAGGCATCCAGCCCCCTGGCTGAGGGAGGTAGTAGTGGTAGGCATCCAGCCCCCTGGGTGAGGGTGGTAGTGGTGGTAGGCATCCAGCCCCCCTGGCTGAGGGTGGTAGTAGTGGTAGGCATCCAGCCCCCTGGGTGAGGGTGGTAGTGGTGGTTGGCATCCAGCCCCCCTGGGTGAGGGTGGTAGTAGTGGTAGGCATCCTTCCCCCTGGGTGAGGGTGGTAGTAGTGGTAGGCATCCTGCCCCCCTGGGTGAGGGTGGTAGTGGTGGTAGGCATCCAGCCCCCCTGGCTGAGGGTGGTAGTAGTGGTAGGCATCCAGCCCCCTTGGCTGAGGGTGGTAGTAGTGGTAGGCATCCAGCCCCCCCTGGCTGAGGGTGGTAGTAGTGGTAGGCATCCAGCCCCCCCTGGCTAAGGGTGGTGGTAGGCATCCAGCCCCCCCTGGGTGAAGGTGGTAGTAGTGGTAGGCATCCTGCCCCCCCTGGGTGAGGGTGGTAGTAGTGGTAGGCATCCAGCCCCCCCTGGGTGAGGGTGGTAGTAGTGGTAGGCATCCAAACCCCCTGGGTGAGGGTGGTAGTGGTGGTAGGCATCCAGCCCCCTGGCTGAGGGTGGTAGTAGTGGTAGGCATCCAGCCCCCCTGGCTGAGGGTGGTAGTAGTGGTAGGCATCCAGCCCCCCTGGGTGAGGGTGGTAGTGGTGGTAGGCATCCTGCCCCCTGGCTAAGGGTGGTGGTAGAGCATCCAGCCCCCTGGGTGAGGGTGGTAGTAGTGGTAGGCATCCTGCCCCCTGGGTGAGGGTGGTAGTAGTGGTAGGCATCCTGCCCCCCTGGGTAAGGGTGGTAGTAGTGGTAGGCATCCAGCCCCCCTGGGTGAGGGTGGTAGTGGTGGTAGGCATCCAGCCCCCTGGCTGAGGGTGGTAGTAGTGGTAGGCATCCAGCCCCCTTGGCTGAGGGTGGTAGTAGTGGTAGGCATCCAGCCCCCTGGCTGAGGGTGGTAGTAGTGGTAGGCATCCAGCCCCCTGGCTAAGGGTGGTGGTAGGCATCCAGCCCCCCTGGGTGAGGGTGGTAGTAGTGGTAGGCATCCTGCCCCCCTGGGTGAGGGTGGTAGTAGTGGTAGGCATCCAGCCCCCCTGGGTGAGGGTGGTAGTAGTGGTAGGCATCCTGCCCCCTGGCTAAGGGTGGTAGTAGTGGTAGGCATCCTGCCCCCTGGGGAGGGTGGTAGTAGTGGTAGGCATCCAGCCCCCTGGGTGAGGGTGGTAGTAGTGGTAGGCATCCTGCCCCCCTGGGTGAGGGTGGTAGTAGTGGTAGGCATCCTGCCCCCCCTGGGTAAGGGTGGTAGTAGTGGTAGGCATCCAGCCCCCCCTGGGTGAGGGTGGTAGTGGTGGTAGGCATCCAGCCCCCCCTGGCTGAGGGTGGTAGTAGTGGTAGGCATCCAGCCCCCTTGGCTGAGGGTGGTAGTAGTGGTAGGCATCCAGTCCCCCCTGGCTGAGGGTGGTAGTAGTGGTAGGCATCCAGCCCCCCCTGGCTAAGGGTGGTGGTAGGCATCCAGCCCCCCCTGGGTGAGGGTGGTAGTAGTGGTAGGCATCCTGCCCCCCCTGTGTGAGGGTGGTAGTAGTGGTAGGCATCCAGCCCCCCCTTGGTGAGGGTGGTAGTAGTGGTAGGCATCCTGCCCCCCTGGCTAAGGGTGGTAGTAGTGGTAGGCATCCTGCCCCCCTGGGTGAGGGTGGTAGTAGTGGTAGGCATCCAGCCCCCCTGGGTGAGGGTGGTAGTAGTGGTAGGCATCCTGCCCCCTGGCTAAGGGTGGTGGTAGGCATCCTGCCCCCCTGGCTAAGGGTGGTGGTAGGCATCCAGCCCCCTGGGTGAGGGTGGTAGTAGTGGTAGGCATCCTGCCCCCCTGGGTGAGGGTGGTAGTAGTGGTAGGCATCCTGCCCCCTGGGTGAGGGTGGTAGTAGTGGTAGGCATCCTGCCCCCTGGGTAAGGGTGGTAGTAGTGGTAGGCATCCAGCCCCCCTGGGTGAGGGTGGTAGTGGTGGTAGGCATCCAGCCCCCCTGGCTGAGGGTGGTAGTAGTGGTAGGCATCCAGCCCCCTGGCTGAGGGTGGTAGTAGTGGTAGGCATCCAGCCCCCCTGGGTGAGGGTGGTAGTGGTGGTAGGCATCCTGCCTCCCCTGGCTAAGGGTGGTGGTAGGCATCCAGCCCCCTGGGTGAGGGTGGTAGTAGTGGTAGGCATCCTGCCCCCCTGGCTAAGGGTGGTAGTAGTGGTAGGCATCCTGCCCCCCTGGGTGAGGGTGGTAGTGGTGGTAGGCATCCTGCCCCCTGGCTAAGGGTGGTGGTAGGCATCCAGCCACCCCTGGGTGAGGGTGGTAGTAGTGGTAGGCATCCTGCCCCCTGGGTGAGGGTGGTAGTAGTGGTAGGCATCCAGCCCCCTGGGTGAGGGTGGTAGTAGTGGTAGGCATCCTGCCCCCCTGGCTAAGGGTGGTAGTAGTGGTAGGCATCCAGCCCCCTGGCTGAGGGTGGTAGTAGTGGTAGGCATCCAGCCCCCTGGCTGAGGGTGGTAGTAGTGGTAGGCATCCAGCCCCCCCTGGGTGAGGGTGGTAGTGGTGGTAGGCATCCTGCCCCCCCTGGCTAAGGGTGGTGGTAGTCATATAGCCCCCCCTGGCTGAGGGTGGTAGTAGTGGTAGGCATCCTGCCCCCCTGGGTGAGGGTGGTAGTAGTGGTAGGCATCCAGCCCCCCCTGGGTGAGGGTGGTAGTAGTGGTAGGCATCCAGCCCCCCCTGGCTAAGGGTGGTAGTAGTGGTAGGCATCCAGCCCCCCATGGGTGAGGGTGGTAGTAGTGGTAGGCATCAAGCCCCCCCTGGGTAGGGGTGGTGGTGCGCATTCAGGCCCCTGTGTGCATATGTGGCATTGGTGATGGGCATCCCGCCCCTATGGTGCTGCTGTTGCTGGTGTAAGTATATTCTGCATCCCTCTGTGTGTGTGTGATGTGTCGTGTACGTGTTGTATGTGTTTTGTGGTTGGTGTCTGGCTTACCTTCTGCGCCGTACGCGTCCGTGCCTGTTCCGGTAGTAAATGTAGAATATTAGTATGATCGGGACGAAGGGATTCATGGTTGGTTCGTGTCGTTCGTCCTTCTCGTTGCTTCGCGTCGCCCTCGTCGCTTCGCCTCGTCCTCGTCGCTTCGCCTCGTCCTCGTCGCTTCGCGTCGTCCTCGTTGCTGCCGTGTTCGTCTCGGAGCCGTGGATCGTGTTGTGGCACGAATCGGAGCTTATGTGCGCCTCTCCCGGATGCTTTGACGTGCCGTGCGTAGTGACGGGTTCGGCGCGTACGGAAAGCGCATCGTACTCGTTCGGCCGGACGGGGCTGCATTTTGGCTTCCGTGCGACTCGATTCAGCGTTTCCGGCTTCGCCTCGGTCGGGGAACAGGACCTGGTTTGGGTGAGTACGGCTCGGCCGGATTCTTTGCTGTTGTGCGCATCGTACTTACTCGTTCGGTGTGCTGTACGGATCGGTCGGGAAACAGGCTTTCGCATGGCTTTTTTCCCGACCGAATGGTGTTGGGTACGCCTCCGACCGAGATCGGAATCGGCCCCATAGTGTTCAATGGATGCAAGGAAGTTCTATGATGTGACACTGCAGAAAAAGTCCCAAATGCGCCCACTAGCAGAAGACATCTGGTCAACCTGGAGAGCCAGGAACACAGGAGAAGAGAGGAGCCTTAGTGGATTCTTCCTTTCGAGAACAGGATAGCCAAGCACTTGGCCACGCCCCGGATGTGGCTTTTATAGGCTGCATGTTCTACGAATCCTGCACTAGTTCCATAAATCGTACTGGAGCCTGTCACCCAGGCAGGGCAGACTGTCACTGCTTTAGGGGTGCCCAAATGGAGAAAAGATTAGCTGCACTTGGAACCACAACAGTGTAGCAAAAATAGTAGTTCACTCGGGGTGGGGGTGGGGGGAATATACAGTTATTTCATGGAAATAACACATAATTCATAATTTAACACCAGAAAATATGCATAGATGTAAACAGTAAGCCACCCAAAAAAGTGGAAGAAAAAAGCGACTAGCAAAACATCTTCATAACAAAATGTATTTCATAGAAAAACAAGACAATATTATGGCGGCGCAGTGTTTTTGGCGACAAGTGAGGTGCAAATCTATTTTAGATTATATACAAATAACAATAGGCTGTATAAACCAAAAAGTATCACATCTCATTGGTTTATAGAGGCCACAAGGCGCTCATCATTGTAATTGATATAGATGATGCAACAGTCCATATTGGAATTTCTTTTTTAAATGTTGACGTTTCACAATTAATTTCCTTTCACTTGGGTGACCAGTTCTCTATTTTCTTCTCTTTTTAAGTTTCATTTCTTAACTGTCTTTTGAGCCTGCCCTGATGATGGCCCTGGTCAATGTAACTATTGGGGACAAAACGTCAACATTTTGACCAAATGTTAACCAAAATTAGTATGGTGATTCCAGTTAGTTATTGAATGCAATTGAGTAGGGCTCTTCACTTCACCTCAGGGCTTCTCACTCCATCATAATCAATCATTATCTGGGAGTGCCCACTCCGTTGGACAATATTGCTTAAATACTAGGAATTCTATATAGATAAATCGGTCAGTATTGGAAATTCCAGCCTCCCAATATCTCTACATCAAATTCTTCCAGTCTTGTCATCGGGGTCTATGTCCTTTATTTTGTAATAAGTGGTACAAATATATTCGTCACTCCTACTTCCCATATATTTACTATGTGTATTTGTGCAGGGGTACTTAACAGAGTGATAGTTATGGGAAGTTGGAAATAAAAATGGGTTTCGTTGGTGCAACCTGGTTAGCAAACTGCATCTACTGCAGATGCCAGAAATATCATGAGCCTGAATTAGTAATGTTTATGCAATGCTAGCTGATGCAAATGATAGCATAAATCAACTTTCAAGTGCAACTGGATTTGTTCACCAAAAGCTATGGGCATCAACCAGGTAGGTGGTGGTAGTTGTAATGGCTTTGTAAATTATGGCTTTGAGGGTGATGTGGGCACCCAATGGGAAACCAGTTGAGTTTCATGAGAGTTTAGTGAGGGTGAGGTGGTCATATTTTTTCACGTCCCTAGAAGAGGCCTTCTGAGGATGTAGAATACCTCTAAAAATGGGCCAGTGTGGAATCTAGATGGCTGCACAGTTGCGAGCTGCCACCATGCTACTGAGCAGGGCTTTTCCACCATCGAGATGCATGAGTATGTTGGCTTGAAATCCAGTTCTGAGGCAACTTTCTATGTGGGAATATTTCAGGCCAAAGTCAATCTCAAGAGTGAGTATAAAATCTAATCTAATTTAATCTAATCTGATCCGATCTAATCTAATCTAATCTAATCTAATCTAATAGAATGGAATAGAATCAAGAAAGTGATTAGAAGTGAAAGAAGTTATGCTTTACGAATTCCGAAAAATATTAGTAGAATGTTTTCAAATTTCTTATTTAGACTTTTTTAACATACTGTAAAACATATGGGTTTTTCGGCATTTGCTAAAGCTTTGCAGCAAAATATGCCATGTGGTCACTTTTCAGCATTTCCCCTTGGCTGAATGTGAAATCTGCTTAACTTGCATGGGGATGGTCACGTTTGAAGTATAGAAATATTTTATGAATTGCCAATCAAACTGCTTGTAAAACGTTTTTACTTTTAGACAACTTTTGTGTTTCTGTTTGGTTCACTTGTTTTCCTCACTTGGGGGCATATTAACAAGGCCCGGCGATAAATATCGCAAAGCGCGCTTAGCGCTTGCATATTTATCGCCGGCTACCTCTGTAATTTATCGCCCGGTTAGCGCGTTATCAACAACGCGCATCGCCGAGGCGATAAAATTCCAGAGATAGCATGGATATTGCCGTTTTCCATGGTGGAAAACGGCGATATCCTAGATGATAGGGCCTGTGGTCTTAGTCACAGAATCCACCCCCCATGTTAAGTATGCCTTAGTCAGGAATTTAACAGACGTTAAATTCCTGCGTTAAGGCATACTTAACGCGATTTAAAAGATCGCTAACCCTCCTTGATAATATCGCGAAGCTGCCTTCGCGATATTATCCCTGTTTGGTTTCACAGCCACGCCTACTTTGCATCTCATTAGCGATGCAAAGTTAGGCGTGCTGGGAACGGGCGCTAAGTCAGCAAAACACGCGATAGCGTGTCTTTGCTGATAAGGCGATGAAATTATCGCCGCTTTTCGCCCGAAAACGGACGCAAAAGCGGCGATAATTTCATATCGCCCCCTTGTTAATATGCCCCTTGGGGCCTGAGAGTTTGGCGGATGGATACTGTGTCAAAATGTGGCGAATATTCTGTCCGTCTTGTTTCAAGTCTATTAGCATACAAAGCATTTATAATAAGGCGGACATGATGTTCCTCGTGTTTATGATGGAGTCCTTGTCTAGCAAACACTAAATTAGGCCCTTAGTTCATTAGCGTGCAGTTATTTATACGCTTTCTGTTTGAAAGTCCCCTGAGGTTTATTGTTCAAATTGTATTTAACCCGTCTTTTGTGGTGGATGACCCGTTGACGCCTTCCATGCGACCTCCGACTCAACCCTCACCCTTCCCATCAGACAGAGTCATTAAGAGCAGATGTGAGGAGTTCGGCATTTGTCGAATGAGATTTTCCCCCTAAGCATGCTCCCTCAAGTTTGAGGGAGGTATTGCTGGAAAGAAGACAGCCTCCCTTTGTCAGCTATGCCTCTTTCAAACCAAGCCTGCTCGTTAATTGTGAACACACTAAGAGCCACAAGGGATCACTCTAGCCATCATGGATGTCTTGTTTTTTTGGGGGGGAAACATCAGGAACTACGCGGCCAGAGCCATGAGTTCCGGAAGCCCGCAAGCATAACCAAGATTGCCCAAACAACGCATTTGCCTAAGGCAAATGAGCTCTAGTGTTCGGAATGGGAGGGCACTGGAAAGAGGAGCGTCGGAAAGGGAAGCGGACACGGACAGGTAAGTGGAGCTGGGGCTGGGCATGGGGGTTGCTTTTGGGGGATAAGGGGGTTGGGGTAGCTTTAAGGGCTGGGCTTAGGGGAGAGGTTTTTGGGGGGTTCGGGTAGATTTCAGGGGTGAGGGAGGTTCGGGTAGTTTTCAGGGGTGGGGGTTTGGGGTAGTGTTCAGGGGTGGGGGTTTGGGGTAGTTTTCAGGGGTGGGGGGTTAGTGGTCGTTTTCAGGGGGGGTTCGGGGTAGTTTTGAGGGGTAGTTTTTAGGGCTCAGGGGGGTCAGTAGCTTTTAAGGATTAGGAGAGGGCGGGGTCGTTTTCAGGGCTCGGGGGAGGTCAGGGTAATTTTTAGGGCTTAGGGGAGGGCGGGTAGTGTTTAAGACTGGAGGCACAGAAGATTTTAGGGATCGAGGGGGAGGGGGTTGGCATTCAGGACGGAGGGGGTAGTTTTAGGACTCAGGGCGGTGGGTAGGGGTTGGGGTTTTAAGACTTACCTGTCAAATGTGTTTACCATACGTGCTTTGAAAACGCATAATTTGTTGTAAAGGCATGCATGGTAAAGGCACATTCGTGGTTAAGACTTGCATTGTAGAGACTGCGTGGAACCGGCATGCGTGGTAAATGCATGCGTGGTTCCATCACACAACCTTTTTTGGGAGTCAGCCACACAAAGCATGTATCAATAAGTCATGGGGCATAAAATATTTTTGAGAATTACCCTTTCCTTAGGGGAAGGGCTCGATCAGAATCCCATACGCCAGCGAAGAGAAAAATTGGCGGTCTGATTTTGTGTCACACGCATCAGTCTGGCATTTTTCTAGTTCCCCCCAGCAGCACAATTTGTCAGGACACACCCACTGCATGGGTTGAGCCACCATGGGGGACATAAAATATTTTGAAGACTTTCCCTTCACTGGGAGGGCTGATCAGGCTCCAAGGTTGGGTGATTGTGACCACTCATCGAAAGGGAAAATGTGGCCACCATTTTCTGTTTATTCAGCTGCTGCCCTGGGCTTTTCAGGCTCAACTTTTCCAGGAAGCAACGTATCACCCTATTTTAACCACTGATCAAGTATTGTGCCATTCACATTTTACTTCCACCCAGCACAGCATAAATCACCGGGCAATTGGTGAGCTCAATTCAGCTAAAGCTCAGGTATTTTACTAACCCACGTCATTTAGGAGGCTGTGTTTGGTGGGAGCAAAATGTGAATGGTAGATTAACTGGTAGACTAACTGATCAGTGGTTGAAGTGGTCTGCTACATTGCCATATCCGATAGTGGCCAGAAGCAAAATATGAATGAGTGGTTTTGCCTATTGCCCAATGATGTGTTCTGTGCTTGTTGGAAGTAAAACATGAATGGCACAATTCCTGATCAGTGGCTGAAGTGGGGTATCACATTGCCTCATTATTTTATACTGTGCTGGATGGAAGTGAAATAGGAATGAGTCAATAACTGATCAGTGGCTGAAGTGAACTGAAACAGTGCCTATGCTGTGGTGGGATGAAGCAGAGGGGCAGGTGATGCACATGACTAACTTCATTGTGAGTTACCTGCGTTCTGCTCTTGCACAAGGAGCATCAGGCATGACTATAGTAATATGTGCTTTGGCCTTGTTGGGTGTTGTTAGACCTGTCATCATTAGGGTGGTCTTCCCTCAACTTCCTGCCTGCTTACTTCCACTTTTTGCTGTATCTTTTTGTTAGCCTTAGGACTCTGAGCACTTTACCCCTGCTGACCAGTGCTAAAGTGCATGTGCTTCTTAAATATGGTGACATTGGTGTACAGCTGATTGGCATATTTAGTTTACTTATAAGTCACTTTTAAGGTGGTATACCATATACCCAGGGCCTGTAGTCTAAATGCTACTAGTAAGCCTGCAGCACTGGTTGTGGTACTCACAATTGTAGTCTTTCAAACCTGTCTCAACCCCTGTGGGTACAGTTTACTGTCACTTTGACTAGGCATTTAAAATCACTTGCCAAGCATTAAACTTCCCATTCATTACACAGTAGTCACCCCAAAGTAAGTCCTAGGTAGCGCTAAGGGCAGGGTGCTGTGCAACTAGAAGGTAGGACATGCACTTTTAAGTTTTACAAGTCCTGGTAGTAACTAACAGCTAAATTCATTTTTCACTACTGTGAGGCCTACTCCTCTCATAGGCTAGCATTGGGAACACTTTAAAGCTGTAATTTCTGATTAGAAAGGAGTAGATACATCATGTTTCATGTTTTAGGAATAGTAATGAGAAATCTTATTCAGTGGTAATGTTGGATTAAACATTACTATTTTAGAAATGGCACTTTTAGAAAGTGAACATTTCTCTGTCCTTAACTTAGCTCTGTATGCCTGTAGCCTGCCTCCAATACACATCTGGTATGGGTGGCAGCTACACTTTGTGCATTCACTCTAGACAGCCACAAACACAGGAAGGGTGGATGTGACAGAGAACTCATCTGCATTCTGATAGTTCTTCCTGGGCAGGAAGAGAGAGAGGGAGCTGACACTTCTCAATAGGCAGTGTCCTGTGTCCCACACAAAGGGCCAAATACCCCCAAACATAGCCTGGCAGACAGGGCTGGGATGAAAGGGGACCTGTGCACTTCAAGGGCTTGCTTTAAAGTCACCCCCACTTCAAAGGCACATTTGGGTAGAAGTACTGGGGCTCTGATCCTACCAAGACAGTACACTACTGGGACTGCAAAGAATCTATTAGGAGTAAAGACTACTGTGCTACAGAGATTGTCACTCTACTTGACTGACTATTCTAAAGGAACTGCTTTTCTCCTTTGCTGAGCTGCCCTGCTGCCTGGTGATCTCCACCCTGGTGAGTACAAGGACTGGACCCATCTCATTTCAACTCAGAGTGACTCCAAGGGCTTGCTGGCTTGCCTCCTGTTTCTAAAGTCTCAGGGTCATCAAAGACTTCCAACAAACCCTGCTGCTGCTGCTTGACTCTGCTATCTGTGAGTCCTCCCTTGCTGGAGGTGCTGATCCAGTCCAGCACCTCAAAAGTAGGTTCTGCAGCAGTTTTTACATCACAATTGATGCAGTGATGACTTTGTGCCGGTCTGAACTGATGTATTTCCCTTCGATGCTGAAGCAGGAGTCGATCGATGACATCGCCTCGACGGGCTGCGTGCCTCGACAATTGCAGACAGCGCAGCAGCGATGATGACGCAGTACCTGCCTCGTAAAGGGTTTTGTTGATGAAGCCTTCACCAACTGTGTGGATCGGCGCCGAAGGTTCGCCTCCATTCACGGGATTGACGATGATGTGGCGCCTCCTCGACTCCTCGCATCGTGTTTCAAAGTTGAAGCTTGCTCCATCCAAGACACTTGTCAGCGGAACCTGTCTGAGTCCTGTAGCCAGCCTGCCGTCCATCATGGTCAGCCTGAACTCTGGGTTTATCCCGGTCAAGCGTGAGCTCAAGTAATCTACAAGCGTTATTGACTTCTAAGCACTTTATACTTTAAAAATTCATAACTCTGGTTCTACTTATTGGATTTTTGTCATTCCGGTCTTGTGTTGTTCATGCAATTATTATCTAGTATTCTAAACCTGTGTGGAGTATTTTTGTGGTGTTTTCATTATGTTACTGTGTGTGTGTGTGTGTGTGTGTGTGTTGCACAAATACTTTGCACATTGCCTCTTTAGATAAGCCTGACTGCTCTATGCCAAGCTTCCAGAGGGTGAGAACAGGTGTCTTCCAGTGTTTATCTAACTTGCCCTGACTAGGATTGTGGTCCCTATTTGGACTGGGGTCATACCTTTGCAAACTAGAGACCCAGGTTCTAACAGGTGTGTTGCAACTTAAATTAATTATTTTGTTCTTTTTCTGATTTAGCTTCTTTGGAGAAGTTCTTCGCATCACAGCATGGAGTCAGATAAGTGTTTTTCCTTTTTAGACTGTGACAGGGTAGCCCAGAATCCAGAATGCAGGCAGGTACCATGCCAAGCACAGGCGGAGTGCTCACTTGTCAGCTTCCTAATTTAGTTCAGCCACAAATCCCAACATTCACTGCATATGCTGAATGCAAGGTCAATACTGCTAACTTTTTGCCTATTGACAACTTCAATCTTTTTCTGGATGAAAACCTCCTTTGAGGAAATAGGGCACCAAACAAATTTACATGCCTAAACAGTTTCTGAGGTAACATGGTGGCACTCTGGAGCCTCACTCTTGGGCCTACTTGCAGATTCCCACTTCACTTGGGTTGAGAAAATTAATGAGCCTAATGTGCAACATAGGGATGGTGCAAAAATGGACCATAAATTTCTACTGGTCTACTTGATTTGATTTGATTTTATATTTATAAAGCGCAGACTAATGCAAGAGGGCGTCTAGGTGCTACAAACTGAAATGCACTGAGAAAAAAGAGAATAATGAAGAGAACAGCCGATACATGTCCTGTTATAAAAAATGACTACAGGGTAAAAAGAAAGGTCTTAATGGCCTTCCTGAGAGGTAGCAGTTCTGAAGGGTTCTTCAGGTGGGTCGGTAGGGTGTTCCATAATTTAGATGTTGAAAAAACAAAACTACTACCTCCCCATCTAGATAGCCGAAATCTCAAGATTACAACCAGATTTGATTTGGCAGATCAAAGATTTCTTTGCGGGGTGTACCAGTGAAACTTATTTCTTAGATACACTGGTCCAGATGTGTGTAACACCCTAAATGCAATACAGAGGGCTTTAAAATCTATATGTTTTTTCATGGGTATCCAGTGGAGAGCAATGAGTGCTTTTTAAGCCGACTTATATCTGGAAGTTCCTTTCAGTAGTCGGGCTGCTGCAATCTGAATAATTTGTAACTTTCTAAGAAGGCCTTTCTGTAGATTAATCAAGAAAGCATTACAGTAGTCTAACCTGGAAAGGATTAGAGTGGAGGTAACTGTTTATGGAGATCCTGAGGTATATAAGGAAGTATTTTCCTTATCATTTTTAATGTGTAAAAACTAGAGGAATTAATAGCATTGATCTGAGGTTTAAACGATAGGGCTGTGTACTTGTACAGTTTGGACAACCCCAGTCTTTGCACCAGTCATGATCAAAACAGGTTTTTGATTTTGAAGTGAATGCTGAAGTTCAGTGATTATTCTGCTGCAGTGCCCCAGAATCACCCAGATCATAATAGGTTGTTGAAAATTCGGCCTGTTACAGAACATCTGCGTGTCACATTTCCAGAAATATATACCCAAGGAAAGAATGTAGTGGTCAATAAGTCCTAGATCTTGGGCAAATAGCACCACTGTTCAGGTACATGCCATGCAAAAGTGCTTGTTATGGCATCAAGATGCACTTGTTGTGCGAGAGGTCTACTTGTTATGTCTACAGCCTGATGACAGTGACACACTAGTAGGATAGGATTTAAGTGGGAGAAGTGTTACAACCAGTGGGAGGTAGACATTTTGTGGATCATCACAGAATTTAAAAATTCCATCACCAAAATGTATGGAAAATGCGTGACGTTAGGCAAAGTTTAAGGTTTGCAGGTCATTGTGTCAAAGAAAATGCCATGGAATCTATGAAAGGCAAACAACCCTTGACTTCCCTGGGTGCCTTGTTTTCAAGAATGTCTGGTTTTGGTATCCATTCTCCAAATACTGCCCCTACCACCATGGCCAAACCAGGTTATGTTTTTGACAGGAAATGTTGATGTTGCCATGTTGAGTGTTAGGACTTTCGTGTTGTAGGCAGTAGTTTGAGCCACACAAGTGGGGTAGGATTTTCAAAAGTGTGGGAACACAGAATAGTATAATGTTTGTTATTATGAATTGCGTTTCTCTTTTTTATTAGTTTCCAAATGTAAGCCAATATGCAAAAAAAAAACCACATTTTGCAAATTGCACTCTGAATCACATAATAGTATGGGTAACCCCAAATTCAGGGTTGTACAAATACCATATATTTCTGAATTCAGTATCTTGTGCACATTACATTAATACATATCTTCAAGCTGATTTTACATTCATTAATGTTTACTATATAAATTGCTGCATGGTCTGTACACAGTGAAAAATCAGTACAAGCTGCTGTTCAGTTGCTAGCTCTGGGTATTGTGTATTTTGAACAACCAACAAACTCTAGGTAGCACTGCTACCAGAAGGATCTGACCGTAATTGTATTTTACTTTTGTGAATCAGTCATCAGTGCAAAATATTACTGATGAAAGCGTTTTCACATTTGCTATATTTTCTGCTTATTTTCAATATTTTTTATTTCAATGATTAATTTCTTCAAAAAGCAGCAAGAGAAATCTACACAAATTACCCCTTGCTGAATTCAGAATCGTGTCTAGTTCTTAGAAATGAATAGGATTTGGGTTTAGGCCAGGCCTGGGCGTAGTTCGTGGAGTTTTGCTACGCGGAACTCCGCGAAGTTACAAAAATCTCCGCGGAGTTCCGCGAGTGGCGGAGTGCAGTGCGAACTGCAGTTTGTGCTGGTATTCCTGCCGCTCGGGTAGAAATTCTACCCGAGCGGCAGCTCGCGCTCGCGAACTTGTGAAGTTCACCGCCCAGGCCTAGTTTACGCATGGGTTTCACACCTGTTTCCACCACAAACTGCAAGTAGGTTGAAACCACAAATAATGGGAAAAATAGACTATGAGTTAGAAAAAGGCAAGAATTGTGATAGAAATATTGGTTTCTTTTACAGCTCTGCTTGTTGCTGAAACCCAGTAGTGTAATGAAAGTTGAGGGGGCCCTGCAAACTACATGGAGTGGCCCCCTTCGGACTCACTCAGGAGCTCTCAGGCCAGGGTACTGTGCTGAGGCCCCCCCCCACCCACACTGCAGGGGCTGCGGGGGCCTTTGCTACGCCACCTAGGAAGATGGTGATCTTAGCATAGCAAACCTTTTGTTGAGGTCAGATTAGGGAAAATATACACTTTTTTGCACAGCACTTTTATCTAATTTTTCTAACCAAAAAACATGTTGCTATATTTTTGTTATTACTCGGATTTCACCAGAGGATTACACAAACCCAACATACCTTTAAAATGACATTATTTTGGGGAAAAAGGGCAAACATTTGGTCTGAATACCCTTTGTGGAAAAAAAGTTTTGAAGACTTAATTGTGAAGTGCCCCAAACATCAAAAAATGGGCTTAGCACTAAAGGTGGAAAAGCCTAATCAGCTAAGGGGCTCAAATAAAATTGTCATGTTCAGATTGAAAAACATGTTCCTATTCAATAACTGCAATGTATTGTGTTTCTCAAACATACCATAACCAGCGATAGAGTAGAAAAACAGTGTATTAAGTTGATCCAGCGCAATATTAGCCAACAACATTCATACACCATATACTCACTTGGGCCCATACATTCACACTACACTAATACTTACGCTGGGTGTCAGATGTACTCTTTTATGAAAGTCCCTGCTACCAATTACCTTCTGATTGAAGAGTAATAACTTACCAATGGATCCTTTGCTAATTGGGAAGTTTAAAATGAGTGACATTCATTATAGTACATAATCCTGAAATAACCACTGAGTCAGGAAGTTTTAAAATGTTTATCTAAAGTTTTAGCAGAGTAAAATACAGAAAACACGGTACTTGATTGAAATACCCAAGAAAAGCATAGAAATGATTTTGCTAATAAATGACGGTGTTTAAGGAAGAGGAGAAGATAGAGACAGCAGCGCAACTAAAGGTTGCAGTATAGTTACCTAAATGCGAGAGCCAAGCCCCTTGGCCAAGGAGTTGGAAAAGATAGGACCCAGGAAGGATGAAGAGCAAAGACTTCTTCCAGGATCAGAACAGGACCGGTAACCTCTCTACAACGACGCCTGCGCCGTTCCCCTCTCTGATACTCGACTTCTCCTCGATTCTCCCGTTCTTCCTTCTAATGGACTCCGCCGCCCCCTCCTCAGGACCTCTTCTGGACAGGGATTCAGTCTGCAATCGATCAGCTTAGCGGTCTGGAGCTCTTCCTGTCAGCATCTCCGCTCTCCTGTGCTCCGTGAAAACATGCTCCAACTAATTAACTAATGCTATATTCTATTATACCCTTCTACGCCCATATACCTCCCCTTAATGTTGCTAAAATATGGGACCACTACTTCTGATTGGACAGGGACAGGGGGTGGATTCTCGCACCATATCGATTTGGCCTAAATTGTAAAGCCTATTGTCTTTACGTTCCCGCCCCTTCAAATTAATACATTCACTTTATTTCCCACCCGTCTCACGACAAATGTTATACATTTTACAGGGGAAAAGTATCATTTTTGTCCTCCGGAAACATGAAGTACAGCATCTTCGGCCAATGGGTCATGGCCTTGGAAGACGTCCAAGTTGACTTCACTTGGCAGGCACACAGGACACATGCGCAGAACCATCTGTCTCTCGAGTTTCAAGTCACCAACCCAGGCCCAATTTTACGAATTACTAAAAGTGTAAGAAGAAAATATTAAAATCACAAATAAAAAGTTTCACTGTATACCCACTTTCCCTACTCTATTCCCAATTAATTATAATACTATCCTGCATTAGTAGCATTAAGAAAATGACAATTTAATAATGACATGAGAGCAAGCTTAAGCATGTGAAAACATTTAGCGGCCATTTTAGTGCACACTGCGCAGAAGCAGAAGTTTCCCACCAAGCAAAGAAAGACGTCACACCATGTGATCAGGTTGCGACATGCGCATAGAGGTTCCCGCGCTTTAGCGTACATTTTGGATTACAGACAAGCGTTATTCATTAGTAAAACACATAAGCAAGCTTCTGTCCCTCTTGTGTTTGTGAATGCAAAGTTTAGTTTTGACAATACAAGTTTAATAAATTAATACTATGAGGAAGATTGCGTACAAGCAAGTTTCATTTTTGAAACCTTGCTCCATCAATCCCCTCTCTGATGGCGTTTCTGAGCCATCAAAAATACTACCCTCAATCAGATGCCAACTTCTAGCAATTCGTTTCATTCTCATTTTTACATTTTCTGTTTTTCACATCCCCTTTCAACTTTTTGTATAAATCACTTCTCCATTCTTCAAGTTCTATTTCATCTAGTTTTCTCTTCTTTCCTTTTCCTGTCACTTTATATGTTCCATTCTTTCTACAGCATTTGCACCATATTGTTATTGCCAATATTATTATTGCTATCCCTGCTAGGGGTACTAATATTTGACCTATAATTCCTTTCCCTACATTAGCAAACCAGGTTCCAATTGACGAAATACTATTTGTCAATCTTTCCCATACACTATCAACTTCCAGTGGTTTAAGTTCTTTCTCAAGTTTAGTTATGTTCTGAATATACGTTCCAATTTCTGCACTCTTATCAGGAATATAAGTGCAACAATGTTTCGTCTTCAATAATTTACAGACTCCTCCCTCTTTTGCCAATAGAATGTCAAGAGCAAGTCGATTTTGCATTACCATAGATCTAATCGCAACCATCTCCGTATTAATCATTAGAAAACCTCCAGCAGTATCCGTTGATAAACGATCAACCACTGTAGACAATTTACATATTTTCCTTGAGTTCAGAATTATTCCAACTGAAGGTATCAATGCACCAAATATATCACCTACAATTTCTGAAAAACTAGCTCTTTTACTACGTATTAATTCATTATTGTTTTCATTGCTTCCAGTGTTTCTTTTTACGTGGTATATCTTTGGAAAAACTATTCCAAAATAACAACTTCCATACCACCGTGCAGGAAGCCTAAAGTAAGCCTTATTCCCACATACATAATAGATTCCAGGAAAAACTGAATCTGTTCCTCCTTTGAGTCCCCAACCCCCAAGAATTAAAAAATTGTGTTCACATTCACTGGTACTGATGAAAACATTGTTATAATCAGTCTTTAACCTATGAAGACAAATTTTCCGTCTTTTCGAAATCCAGAGCCATTGCAGCTTGAGCTTTACCAGGTGTATAACTCCCTTCCTTCTCCGCCCAAGGTGGCAACTGAGCCTTATGCTCTAAAGCTTTCTTTTGAAAATCATGTCTTCTATCTTCTACTAAATTCAAAAATATCTTTTCTTCTTCTAGTAAAGAACATGTTAGATTGTGTCTATGTGCATGTGTTATGTCTATCGATTTCATTGTTAAGAAAAACTCTCCCATAAACTGTGCGTCTTGACTACTAAGCACTGAGTTCATACTCTTGCGAATCGGAACCTCAGAAAATATCACATCTAAGTTTGAATAATAATACTGTAGCCTACCTGTTCTATAAAATAAACTTGTTAATACACTACATGAGATGCCATATGTCAGTGGTAAATGATGGTATGTTAATCCTTCCGCTACTGATTCAGGTAACTTCATACAGACATAACAATTACTAACTTCCATTGTGTCTACATACTGAAACAATAACTTTGTGAAAACATTTAAACTAGTGTCGTTATCAGCTATTTCATGATGAATTTCTGCCTCATCTTCTGCCATTAATTCTACTCTATTGCCCTTCATGTTTGCTGTCCTCCCTTTAGTTTCATTATTAATCTTCTTATCTATTATCATAAGGTAAGGAATTGCTACAATCAGGACTAACCATACTATAAGCACCAATACTAGACTACATATGCAGATTGCACAGCATCTCCTACAACAATTTCGTTTTGGTCTCCCAGTAACTCTATCATCAGGCATTTTTCGACAAGGAAGATTGCTCTTCTTATCTCTTCTTCTTTTCTTTAGAGGATTCTTTTGTTTAGTCAGGGTGGTCTTGTTTCTTCTTCGTATGTTAGTTCTGCACTTGTTCCTTCGCCACCACTGTCACTTGACTCTGAGCTTTCAAAATCTTCCAGAATAATATAAGTCCAGTCAGGACCCTTGAATTTGTTATTCACAAGTCTCAGTCTTTTACTTTTTCTTTTTCCTGACTTTTTCTCTTGTTCAGTTTGACTTGTCACTTCAGGTACTTGTTCTGGATCTTCACTTCTGGTTGTTATGTGGTACTTTACTCTTTTAATGACACTTGGCCAATGATCTCCTTTTCTTGTTTTCTTGGTTGGCACTGTTTCTCTGTTTACGTCTTCAAAGATCTCGTTATTTTCACTGCTCAATACTGTTTTGTTTTCTTTTATTACTGCCTCTTTTGTTTGTTCTTTTTCAGGTCTGATTGGTTTCTCTTCAGTAGCTCCACAATGACTTTCAAGATGTTGACCTTGTTCCTTTTTATTTCTTTATGTTCATTTGTATCAACCCCTTTTTCTTTAGTGAATTCTTCTTGATCTAACTGCTTCTGATCAGGGCTTATTGCACTGTGAACTTCTGCAGCCTGACCGGATTCTTCTAAACCTGTCTTTCCCTGTGTAAAGTCTATTAAATCTTCACTGTTTTGAGTCCAATTTTCTTTCCCTATCTGACCTTGCTCAGGTTCTCTTATTGTCTCTTCTTCTGGTACCTGAGCTGCTTCTTCTTCACCTATCTGATCTTCTTCTATTTCTTCCAGTTTCGCTTGACTTCTTGTTCTGTGGTATACTTCAGGAACTTCTACCACTGGTATCCAATCCTGACTTGTGCTCGGTTGTTCTCCGTCAGCTTCTCTCGAACCTCGATCCTGAGATTCCTCTGCTGGGCAACCTTCAGCTTCTTCAGTGATTGGTGTTGTCTGTGAATTCTCCTCTTCAGGGTCTGGTACTCTCTTTGTGTGGCTTATGTGAATCCAATTAGGAAATCTTGCACACTTCACTGCTGTATTGGTGGTCAATATAACTTGACAAGGTCTGCTCCACCTGGGTGATAAACACGTTTCTCTGGTGTGATTCTTCACTACTACCCAATCACCAGGATTCAGATCATGTTCTAGTTCAGGCTGCCTGGAAACTGCGTCTTCTCCAACCTGATGAGAGACAGAACGCACTAGGTCAGCCAATCCTTTGCAATAATCCAGAACCATATCATCAGATATATTCACTAATTTGTTTGTGGGAACATGTGTTTGTCTCATTGCTCTTCCCATCATTATTTCATGGGGGCTCAATCCTGTGTTTCTGTCAGGTATGCTTCTGAGTCCCATCAAGACAAGTGGCAATGCGTCTGCCACTCTCATGATGTTGATGCACACATTTATCCCAATCTTGACTTTATAGTGCCATTCAATTGTTCAACCACTCCAGAAGCCTCTGGGCGATATGCACAGTGCAATTTCTGTTTTATTTGAAATGCTTCACAGATTATCTGGATCACTTCGCTATTAAAGTGTTTTCCTCTATCTGATTCCAAAGATACTGGGAAACCAAATCTAGGTATGAGCTCTCGTAACAACAGTTTTGCAACTGTAATACTGTCATTTCTACTAGTAGGGTAAGCCTCCACCCACTTTGAAAACAGACATACTATGACTAGTACATATTTTAGTCCTCTGCATGGTGGTAACTGTATGAAGTCGAACTGGAGTCTTATAAATGGGCCCTCTGCCTTTCCAATCTTTCCAAACCCAATTATCGTTTTCCTGCCTTGATTATGCATTTGGCAAGTTAGACATCTCTGGCAAAGACTCTCTGCAACAGCCCTGAAGTTGGGATTGTACCAATTTTGTCTGAACAGTCTAATCATTGCATCTCTCCCTATGTGTGTGTCTCCATGATGCATTCTGGCCATTTGTGAGAGTAGACAGTCTGGCATGACTGGTCTGCCATCTGCACTGATCCACACTTCATCTTCTCCTCTTTGGGAGCAACCCACTTTGATCCAGACATTTTTCTCACTTTCATCAACCTCATCTTGCAATTTCTTCACCTCATTCCATGTTTCAGGTGGCATATACAGCATAAGTTGGCAGCTGATTCCCATTCTTTCCACCCTCTTATTGACTGACGTTCTGGTTTTGGCACAATGTTGAGCCACCAAGTCTGCATATCTGTTGCCAACTACCACCCAGTCATCTCCTGACTGGTGTGCGGCACATTTCACCACAGCCAATTCTTTTGGTGATTGTATTGCTTCTAGCAATTCCCTTACAAATTGTCCATTTTTAATGGGGGATCCTGAAGAAGTCATGAAATCCCTCTGCATCCACAGTTGGCCAAAATCATGCACAACCCCGTAACCAAATTGACTATCTGTAAATATGGTCACTCTCTGATTCCTCCCAATTTTGCAAGCTTTTATCAAAGCAATCAATTCAGCTACTTGTGCAGATTTTACTCCTGGTAAATAGGATGCTTCGACTATTCCAGTTAATTCACATACCGCATAGGCAGCAGTTAGTTTACCATCTTCATGTCTTTGACATGAACCATCGACAAATAGCTCCCTGTCTGGCTTTTTAAGAGGCTGTTCCTCTATGTCTGGGCGTGGTTTTGTACATAATTCTGTAATTTGTACACAATCATGTTCATCTTCTTCGTCATCTTTATTTGTTTCATGATATGGGTCTGGCAATAAAGTGGCTGGATTTATTATTGTACACCTTACCATGGTCACATTTTCAGCACCCATTATTATCCTCTCATATTTAGTCAGCCGACTAGGAGTAAGATGCTGAGTTCGGGTTCTTGTCAACAGAATGACAACTGCATGTGGAACATACACTTTTACAGGATGTCCCATCACAATTGACTCGCTTTGTTCAATGCTCAAACAAGTTGCTGCTACTGATTTTAAACATCCTGGCAACGCGGCTGCTACTGGGTCCAATGTAGCAGAAAAGTACGCTATAGGACGTCTGTCTAGTCCATGTCTCTGAGTTAGGACAGAAAGTGCACAATTTTCTCTCTCTTGACAGAATAATGCGAATTCTCTTTTATAATCAGGCATGCCTAAGGCAGGTGCTGAACAAAGTGCGTTTCTCAATTTTACAAAAGCTTCTACACTTTCATCCTCCCACTCAACAGGGACCTTTGCTTTCTTTTTCGTCATGTTAATTAAGGGCTTAGCTAACATGGAAAAATGTTGTATCCATTGTCGACAGTAGCCTACTATTCCTAAGAACATTCGCACTTGTCTTTGGGTTACAGGCATTTGCATTCTCTTTATTAATTCTACTCTTTCAGAGGTTACTCTTCTTTTTCCCCTCTCAATTTGATGTCCCAGATATTTAACAGCTGTCCTGCAAAACTGTAACTTTTCAGGTGAGACTTTATGCCCTTCCTCAGCCAAAAGATTTAATAATGCTATGGAGTGAACAACAGAGTCTTCTCTGGTGGTCGACGCCACCAATAAGTTGTTGATATATTGGACTAAGACTGAGCTTCCTGGCATCACTAGTTTTTCCAGGCACTTTTTCAGTATCTGGTTGAAGACGGAAGGACTTTCTGTGTACCCCTGAGGAACACGATTCCACACATAGACTTTGTTCTTAAATTTAAATGAGAAAAGATAATGGCTGTCTGGATGCAATGGTATTGAAAAGAATGCTTGACACAAATCAATTACTGTGAACCATCCTGCATTCCAAGGGATCTGGTATAGAATTACTGCAGGATTTGGTACTATGGGACAACATGGTTCCACAATCTTGTTTATTTTACGCAGGTCCTGAACAATCCTATATTTTCCACTAGGTTTCTTTAGTCCCATGATTGGTGAATTACATGGGCTACTCATTACTTCTTTTAGGATGTTTTGTTCTACCATTCGTTTTATTTCTTCAATGACTCCTGCTTTTACTTCTGCACTCATTTTGTACTGTCTGGTATTTGGGAAAATTGCACCTTCTTTTACTGTAATTTGAACTGGATCTATTTTTGCCATAAGTCCTACTTCTTTTCCGGTGAAATCCCATACTATTGGGTTTACTGTACCTTTTAATTCTTCTGGTAACTCATCTCTTGTTATTAACGAAAACATTTCGTCTATTTCTGTACCTTGTTTTGCAACCATCATTTTATATACATGGTCCTCATCTGGTGTCTGAACTGCCACACCATCTGGCGTGCAGAAAATTGTACAGTTCATTTTGCACAATAAATCCCTACCTAATACATTTACTGGGCTAGAATCGCACACTACAAATTGGTGCATTTCTCTGAAGTTTCCTATTTTGACTTCCATTGGTTCTGTAAGAGGCGTTCTAATTCTTTGATTAGCTACCCCTACTACTTGGATATCTTCACCAGAGAGAGGAAGGTCTGGGATGTCTGCTGATCTCACCGTAGACCTGGTAGCACCAGTGTCCAAAAGGAAAGTAATATCATTACCTTTCACATTTCATTCAACATATGGACCAGACTGATCTACCTGTAAGGATGCGCCAAGTACGCACTCCTTCTTCCCCTCTCCTAGGCACCGTCATGAGTTGAATTCACAGTAATTGTCCTGCAAAAGAAATTGTGATGTCATATAATCATTCTTACCACTCCCTCCTGGGTATCCAATGTCTGTACCATGCTTTGCTCTGCTTACATTACCCTGAACAGGTGGAGGTGGTAATTGACTCTGGGGATTTACACCCTGCTGTGAGTCATTCTGCGTCTGTGGATTTAAGTTTTGATTTGGGCCATTATTTTTCCGAATCTTTTTACATTCGTCCTTCCAATGCCCCAATTTTCCGCATCCATGACAAGGAAATTTCTTTTTAGCTTCTTCTCTACTCATTCGTCCTCTAAATTTTCCACCATTTCCCGTATCACCACTCGTTCCAGAATCTTTTCCTTGATTTTCACTCGGATTTTCCATATTAATTCCCTGCTTTTCTGCCATTTTCACCTGTGCCCACATCACCTTTTCTTGTAATTTCTTGTGTCTATCCTCAATATCGTCTCCACAATATTTTGCATACTTCAGAATCTCATCTATGGGCTTTCCCTGCCAACACAGCATGTGTTGTTTAATCATCTGGCAAATCTCTGGCTTCAGACCGTAAACAAATCGATACACAAACTGACTCATGTTTTTGTCTCCAATGTCCTCAAATCCACTATACTGTTTAAACACCTGCAATAAACGCTCATAATAGGAATGTACTGTTTCACTGGCTTCTTGGGTGGTTCGATCTATTTTCACCCAATCTGTTTCTTTCGGTGGTATTTTCCCTTTCAGGTAAGTTATCACTTGCTGATACTTTTTCATTACATCATTTGACGGGGCACCTGTTTTCGGATCTCTGGGATACTCATCACTTGGCCAATCCACTGTGATCTTACAATCTGTCCATAAATCGGCAGGTACCACTATGTCAAACAGACCATCTAAATCCTTCAACAATACCTTTGACACCTTCACAAACCTTTCAACCTGCTTGTACCATTCAATTGGTTTTTCCCTCAGCTTTGGAAAATCATTCGTAAATGATAAAATATCCTGTCTGCTCCATGGGACATGTACATATCCTCCTCCCGCCACTTCTCGCATTGGATAAATCTGGTCTGCTTTTCCTGCTTCCTTCATCACATATTCTGATGCTGTTCTACTTGTTCGTGCTTCTTCCTTTTTCTTGGCCCACCTAATTCTCCATTTATCTAGGTCTCCCCATTTTTGTAAAACTAACATTAATTCTCTTATTTGTAATCTTCTTCCAGATGCATTCATATTTTCTAAATCTTTATCTGAAAATTCTGCTCTATAGGGTTTCTGTAGTACTTTTGATCTCCCTATTTCTATTCCCATCTGTAGTGCTAAATTGGATAATTTTTCATGAAATAACCTCACATTTCTAGTGATACTCCTACATAGGAACAATAATTCTTCTTCATCATAGGTATTTAAGCGTTCTAGTCCTACATTTCCTGCTATTATTTCTTCTAATTCGACTTTTAATTTATGAATGTCCATTATTTTCGGAGGTGTGCACTGTTTAACTGACCCTTGTACCCATCTTTCTAGATCTTCAGGTGTTACTATGGTAGCACTTTCTGCTCCTGATGAAGTTACTAAACTTACATCTTTTGAACCTCCAGGTACATCTTTTCTTGGAGTACTATTTACAGAACCTCGAATAGGCAAGTCCATAAGTGATATTGTGGATTCACAGTCACTAAATTGATCTTCAATTATAACTGGAGCTTCAGGTCTGGGATTACTCACAGGAGTAGGTGCAAGTATCGGTATAGGACAACTTCCTGAGTACCATATAATGGAACTACTGGACCAATTGTTACAGGTATGGTCAACGAATCAGGATGTACTTTTATCTGAGTTATTTTCTGTATTAATTCTGTTCTGGTCTTTTCTAGGGCTTCTTTTTCTTTATCATGTAGCATTCTACTCGGGGTGAACTCATGCATTACCTGTGGTACCATTGGAGTTTTCGGTGGTGCACTTGGGGTGCATCCACTTGTCCCTTCCTGATATGGTGGGGGATTTCTTAACATTTCCTCCATAAATTCGTCTTCAGATTCCTCACTTCTCATTAAATGTTTTGTCTTTTCTGTACATTTGCCTCCTGATTTCTCTCCTTCTGTGAATAATGGATACAGTCCTTCTGTAATCATTGCCCTTCTCCATTGTTTCATCTGACCCTCTCTCGACTCACGTAAATATCTGGGGAAAAATCCTGGGTAACTCCTATTACTTCTAGATCTATCCCGCTCAAATGCCTCGGTTTCCCATTCTTCTAGAGCTTTGTACTGAGTTAATCTAGGTCTGGGTTCTAAATCATTCATCCTCAATCTCAAGTTTTGAAGAATTCTTCCATTGAAGGTACCATTCTCGGGAAATGCTAATGCTCCATCATTTTTGGTGTATCCTATCCAATTCTCCATCCACACACAAGTATGATAACCTCTCTCCATCATCATAAATGATGCTGGCGTTTTAGCTGGTGGAATAATAATTCCTTCTCTAGTTTTGAGTGGTTTATCCTTTTTAAAATAGTTCTTAATCTTTTGCAGAAAGGACATTTTTCTCCTTTCTCCGTACATTCTATCTAATCCTCTGTGTACAAAATTATATTCTGCAAAACCTAGGAATCTCCTATCCGGACGAGTTCCTGTTAAAGTCGGATCGCGTTTTAACATGGAATCTTTTATCCACTAAGATTTTTGCTTCTGTAATTTCGACCAATCAAATGTCTGCTATCTTTTATTTCCGAGCCAATCCTTGCGCGGCCTTTTGATGACGTTTCTCTGTCAACCCCTCCTTTACAATCTGCTCTTTTCTGTCCTCGCTGGTTTAACCAATCCCAGCGCGGCACCTGTGATGTCAGTACTACTCCTGACTACTGACCCCTCCTTTACAAGAGTTTTTCCACACCCGCTGTTTCAACCTACCACAGCGCGGCGTTTTGTGACGTCAGCTTCCTCTCCGGCAACTGACCCTCCCTTTACAAAAAATGTATGCAAACTTATTTTCTCTATAAATCTTAATTAAATTTCAGTAACAACATAAAACATTCGCTATTGTGCCAGTTTCCACTAATTTTGAAAAGGATAGTTTCTTCCACACTTTAGTAAAACCCTTCCTTTTACTAAAACATATACTACGAGTAAAACACTTCCGTCTACTCTTCACACAAGCTCCAGAAGTACCTGTTACTTCTCCAATGTACCCTTACTAGGTGATATAACATCACATTTTTATCAGCGTACCCTTTTTGCTATTACTCACACGCATAGAGTCCCTAACGAGTACTTGAAGTCCTGCTTAACTTCTCAGTACTATTTCTGCCTGACAGATAACCTCACTGCAGTATGGCTTCCACTTGCCACCCACTATTCTTTTTCCTACCCCGGGGTATTCTGGACAACATAAAACAAACTCAAAAATTTAAGCGGATGTTAGTTCATAAAAATACAAATAAAATTCTCATTACCCAATTAACAAAGAGTAACAAAAACCTTCCTCTGCTTACCAGAAAACTGATCCAGCGCAATATTAGCCAACAACATTCATACACAATATACTCACTTGGGCCCATACATTCACACTACACTAATAGTTACGCTGGGTGTCAGATGTACTCTTTTATCAAAGTCCCTGCTACCAATTACCTTCTGATTGAAGAGTAAACTTACCAATGGATCCTTTGCTAATTGGGAAGTTTAAAATGAGTGACATTCATTATAGTACATAATCCTGAAATAACCACTGAGTCAGGAAGTTTTAAAATGTTTATCTAAAGTTTTAGCAGAGTAAAATACAGAAAACACGGTACTTGATTGAAATACCCAAGAAAAAGCATAGAAATTATTTTGCTAATAAATGACGGTGTTTAACGAAGAGGAGATGATAGAGACAGCAGCGCAACTAAAGGTTGCAGTATAGTTACCTAAATGCGAGAACCAAGCCCCTTGGCCAAGGAGTTGGAAAAGATAGGACCCAGGAAGGATGAAGAGCAAAGACTTCTTCCAGGATCAGGACAGGACCGGTAACCTCTCTACAACGACGCCTGCGCCATTCCCCTCTCTGATACTCGACTTCTCCTCGATTCTCCCGTTCTTCCTTCTAATGGACTCCGCCGCCCCCTCCTCAGGACCTCTTCTGGACAGGGATTCAGTCTGCAATCGATCAGCTTAGCGGTCTGGAGCTCTTCCTGTCAGCATCTCCGCTCTCCTGTGCTCCGTGAAAACATGCTCCAACTAATTAACTAATGCTATATTCTATTATACCCTTCTACGCCCATATACCTCCCCTTAATGTTGCTAAAATATGGGACCACTACTTCTGATTGGACAGGGACAGGGGTGGATTCTCGCACCATATCGATTTGGCCTAAATTGTAAAGCCTATTGTCTTTACGTTCCCGCCCCTTCAAATTAATACATTCACTTTATTTCCCACCCGTCTCACGACAAATGTTATACATTTTACAGGGGAAAGTATCATTTTGTCCTCCGGAAACATGAAGTACAGCATCTTCGGCCAATGGGTCATGGCCTTGGAAGACGTCCAAGTTGACTTCACTTGGCAGGCACACAGGACACATGCGCAGAACCATCTGTCTCTCGAGTTTCAAGTCACCAACCCAGGCCCAATTTTACGAATTACTAAAAGTGTAAGAAGAAAATATTAAAATCACAAATAAAAAGTTTCACTGTATACCCACTTTCCCTACTCTATTCCCAATTAATTATAATACTATCCTGCATTAGTAGCATTAAGAAAACGACAATTTAATAATGACATGAGAGCAAGCTTAAGCATGTGAAAACATTTAGCGGCCATTTTAGTGCACACTGCGCAGAAGCAGAAGTTTCCCACCAAGCAAAGAAAGACGTCACACCATGTGATCAGGTTGCGACATGCGCATAGAGGTTCCCACGCTTTAGCGGACATTTTGGATTACAGACAAGCGTTATTCATTAGTAAAACACATAAGCAAGCTTCTGTCCCTCTTGTGTTTGTGAATGCAAAGTTTAGTTTTGACAATACAAGTTTAATAAATTAATACTATGAGGAAGATTGCGTACAAGCAAGTTTCATTTTTGAAACCTTGCTCCATCAAAGTGTCAAAATTAATTGCGGGGTATACATCTCACATTGCTAATGGTTATGTTAAACTGTCTTTTATGTCTCCTATACTGACAATGAATCACCTAGTTCCTGCGTCAGCTTTACTTAATGAATGGGTGAGCAGTTGAATGAATGATTCATTAGCTGGTTGGATGAATAAAAGAACAATCAAATGCATAATTATGAGCAAATGAAGGGGTGAATGCATGAATTAAGATGTATGAATCTGAGACGATACCTATAAAGACATCATGAATCACATTCCTGCACTTTCCTTTGAAGGATTTCGTTTCATTTATTGGTGGACAACATCCATAATGGGTGACCTTAAGTGAGAGGAGCTGCTACTGCAACAATAACACAGCTGTTTTTGAGCCGAAGTGGCTTAGTCTGCTCGACCAATAGCACAGCTGTTGCATTCTCTAGGCAAGTGTTTTTGTATCCTAAACAAATAGTGTGCGCTACAAGTAATATGTTATTGTTTTATTCATCATTAATAACATGATGTGTTTAAGGTTGCAAGCTTGAATACGCCTAGAAAAAGAACACAAATTTGAGGACAAATGCATAAAGTATAACTTGCCCTCCAGTTCAGTGGTAATTGATCGGTCTCCTTGGGGAAAGAAATCCATTATTGATGCTTAAACAAAATTAATAGTATGAATAAGCACATTTATTATAGAGGGAGGCAGTAGGGTTCAGAATGCTTTTAATGGATGACCTACAGGGAAAAATAAGTTGAAACGATTTTTCTTTCTTTTCGAATGTGAAGTGTTCGCAAAATCCTTGGGAAAATATTCTAAAATAGATTTTATTTGTTTTTATTGTGTTAGTCTAAGCAGCGAGGAACACAAAAGGATAAATGAGGTGAGCCTAATCTTAACTCTGCAGTCTGCACTTTCTGAGAGGTGAAAAGGGAAAATAATATGCATAAAGAAAGATTCTACAAGCCATTCGGTGAAAGAAAAACTTACTGGGATATCCCTGACTATATACTTCCTCAGAAAGGAGACAATTCAGTTCGGACATAAGCTGTGAGGAAACAAAGACACTTCTGTCTTTGTGATTTATGTCACAAATGAACTTGACACTTTCAATTTCACCAGGGCCGGACTGGCTACCGGGCGTTTTGGTGTGCTGCCAAGCTGGGGGCTGATTTCGTTGATGGGGACCTGCATGTGCTTAAAACCATTCGTTTTGCTTTGTTTATTTTGAAGCACACGCAGGTCCCCATCATGAAATCAGCCCCCACCACTGTGAAATCAGGCTCCAGCTTGGCAGCACACCAAAACGCCTGGTAGCCAGTCCGGCCCTGAATTTCACCCCTCTATTAATGTTGCCACTCTTTGGCTGCCGCATCTCAGGTCCAGGTAGGTCATGAGACCTGGCACTCACACTCAAAGCCATCCCAAGCCAGGACCATTTTCCTGCACGATAAGAAGCCAATCCTCAAGCCAAACTCCACAGTTCAGAGTGGTAAGTATAAGCAGCCCGGTGGCTTCAGCTCCGGCACTGAAACCCCAGTGGTGCATTCAAAAAAGTTCATGTTATCTTATAGAAGGTCTTACAGAAATCTAATTCAATCAGAAATCTCCAGCACCACCAAATTCTCTAATGCTTTTTGTTAGAAATTCGGTTCTTGGTTCACTGGGATGGAAGCCCTGGTCATACAGTAACCACAATACTGGTCAGGGTAAGTCACAAACACACAATATATTAATCTGTGCTCACCCTCTGGTAGCTTGGCAGAGAGCAGTCAGGGTTAATTTAAGAGGCAATGTGTAAATTATTTGCGCAACACTTCAAACAGTAAAATAGTCAAAACACCACACAAAAAAATTACATGCCAGTTTAGACAAATTGAGCTCAATTAAATGAACAAAACAAAACCAAAACAAGAAAAATCCAATAGATAGAACTGGAGTTACGAATTTTTAAAGAATAAACTGAAATATGGTGCCTAAAAGCATAAAGTGCCAACCTGGGATATCTGGTTGTGCTAGAGCGCGTCAAATCCAAAAGTTCAAGCCGACCACAATGCAGGGCAAGTCGGATACAGTCCCAGATAATTCCTGCTAAAGATTTACCTTCTCAAGAATTGTGCCAAGAGTCCAGTTTGTGGGGCAGAAGTTCGCCTGGAGCAAGGAGACCATCGCTGGAAGTGGTTGGCGGGGCGCAAAGAGCATGTCATGGACAGATAAGCTGGAATGTCATGGTGGTGATCCATGCCGGCGGGCAATGCTTGCTGTGTGAGGAGAGAAACTTGCGGCAGCTCATGCAGGTTCTTCGGCCGAGCGGCACGGTTCTGGTGCGAACAGGCCTGTTCATGTTCACGAAGAGCCCAAAAGCTTGAATTTCAAAGCTACAGATTTCCCGAAGGACCCAGGGACCTGAGAGGCACTTCTTGTGGGTCAGGAACTCATTGAATATGGGTCCAGGAGCTGTGGGGAGGCTGTTATATGACTGATGATCAGATCAGGAGGCCAGCAGACCAGTCCTTAAGTCACTCTGGGGTCCTGGGTTCAAGATGGATCCCAGGTCCAGTACTTCCTCTCCAGGCAACAGGTCAGCACAGCTAAGCAGCATTTCTTCCAGAGCAGCAGTCCAGCAGAGTGACAGTCCTTCAGTAGCACAGTAGTCCTTCTTGCTGGAAGAGTATCCACAGGTCCAGAAGTTTACTGAAGTGGTAGGGTCTAAGGTCCAGTTCTTTGAAGTGTTGGAGACTTCAAAGAAGGGACTTTGAAGTGCACAGATGTCCTCCCTTCCTGCCCTGGCTCTAGACTCAATACAGGGGCGTATGCAGCGCTTTGTGTGGGGACAGGACACAGCCTATTCAGGTGTAAATGCGAGGATGTGCCCATCTCCTCCCTCCCATCCTCCCAGAATGGCCCATCAAGCCACACCTAAGCTCCCATTGTGGGTAGCTGTCTAGAGGGAATAAACGATGTCCAGCTTTAACCCAGCCCAGACATGCAATCAGAAACAGGCTACAGGTACACAGGGCTAAGAGCAGGAAACTACCAACCTTCTAAAAGTGTTATTTTAAAAATTGTAACAATAAATTTCACTCTGCCATCACAGAGAATTTAACATTACAATTCCATAGGTGCTAAACATGACAGATCTACCTCCTCACGTTATATAGGAATTACAGCTCATTAAATGTAACAAGGAATCTCCAATGTTATCCAATGAGAGGGATAGGCCTCACAGTAGTGAAAAACACATTTGGGAGTTTTTCACTACCAGGATATGTAAAACTTAAAGGCACATTTCCAACATTTTAAATACATGGCACCCTTCCCTATTGGCTACCTAGGGCCTACCTTAGGGATGACTTGAATGTACAAAGGGGAGTTTAAGGCCTATCAAGGGTTTTTAAATGCCAAGTCTACATGGTAGGGTGATACTGGTCTCAGGCTGCAATGGCTGGCCTGGGACAAGTTTTAGAGAGCTACGTCGGTGGGTGGCACAACAAGTGTAGTAGCATTTAATTTACAGGCCCTAGTTATATCGTGTACCACTTTACAAGGGACTTATAAGTAAATAAATATGCCATTTAGGTATATGGCAATCAAACCATGTGTAGGAGAGTGAGCACAAGCAATTTAGCACTGGTTAGGAGTGGTAAAGTGCACAGAGTCCTAAGGTCAACAAAAACGAATTCATCAAAATTGCAAGCAAACAGGTAAAATGTTTGGGGGAAAAACCACCCTAAGGCTGACAGGTCTAACAATATTCACAATGCCTTTTACTAAGAAATCACATACAGCTTTCAATGCTTCATGTATACAAAGTTCAACAAATGATAGACAACACATGTTTTGAGGAAAATCTTCCATTTCAAGGCGGTAAACATGCATAAATATAACAAATACATCATAGAAAAGATATAAAACCTTGTTTACAAAAAGATAGAAACATTTTGTGTGTTATAACATCAAGGACTCCGGGACAGCATTTGCAATTCCTGGTTCTAATGAAGTTCAAACCTAATGCTACTGTCTCAATAATCCTTATTGCTTCTTTTGACAAGGTAGAGATTCGTACACATGAAAATAGAAATATCTAGTAGAACAACACGATCTAATATTTCTCCTCGTATACAAAAAAAATCCAGATAAATCCAGTTATTTGTAAATAATGTAACACCATTAATGTGCCTAGTTTTGAAATAAAGCATACTCAATATAATATGAATTTATTCCTATTACACCACTTAGCAAGCACTCAACACCCAGTCTAAAGATACTTTAATCAAAACAATAAATTACCCCTTGATATTCGATTTGGGCAAGGAAACTCCCATACAGTGAATGGTGCCTAGCACTTATTACATGAAAACACTAAGAAATCACTAATCAATCACCATAAATTTTAAGAACAGATGATGTAAATTTGAATAATTTAAGCCAACTCCTTTTCTGTTTTATTGCTAGACCTCTACTGAGTTCTTTGACATCCTATTCTTTGATGACCTTGGTAATCAATGGCCTAGCCCAGTCCATGCATTTCTGTAACTATTCTATTTTGAGTACATCTTTATGCTTTTACCCATCTGCCGTTCTTTGAGCAATATGCTTACCTTTCAGTGTTCTATGATTTGAGATCAAAATAGGAGAGAGACGGGTCCAGCAGGGAGCACCAAAGTCCAATAGGGACTAGACCACTTCCAATCCAAGTTGCCAGCGTGCTTCGGAAGTTAAATCCAAAGCGGGTTAGCACATTGACAGGTCTGGTAGCAGAGCTTATGGTTCCACCTGGATCCATCAGATATTGATTGGACCTGACAAGGTAGGGTAAATTGGCCATAGAACCAGCAAACTGCATCTTTATGGTTCAGGCAGTTTTGCCCCGAGATCCAAATTGATCCAGTCCATAGCTCTGATCCTGACTCCCGGGGATGAGGTGGCTGACTCGGTAACCCTGAAGACAATGATGTGAGAATCAATAGGGAGCACTTTGTGTGTGCAATGATACTTAAATGACCACGAAGCAAGACGGTGCATTTTGGGACTAATAGTAGAAAAGGGAAAATGAGTTGCAGTGGACAGATTTTGAATTTAACTATTATGTAATATTGATTCTTGGATTAACAGGGATGGTAATCTTTGTATTCTTGACATTTTTCTTTAAATTTTGAGGACGATGTTATATAAACTGCTTTTGGCTTAGGACCTTATGATGTACAAGGTTGCAGAGAGGTTGCTCAGTAACAGTTAGTAGAGTTAATAAATTGATGTATTGTCTGTTAAGGTGAGGTGTAGGGTGAATTGTAATCAGTCAAACGAGCATAGGGACCTAACATTGCTCTTTGTGCACCTGTACTAAACAAGGTCGTTAATCGTTCATTCCTCAGTGTATTAAAGTGAGCGCACTGGTCACGGCAAGCTCCCTCAGGTTGATAGTCTGTTGGCAAGTGAAAGTGAATAGCATTCTCCATCTTCTAAACACTTTTAAGTATAGACGAAGCAGACAACATTAAATTCTAAGGGAGAGAGCTTAGGGAAGATCATAGGGTGCTGCGCAGGGATCAGCTAGCACACACCATAAGCCATGTTGCGATTGGTTGACTTCTGACAGGGTCAGGCCAGTATTGGCAGATGAGCCGTGAGCTCTGTGAAGGAGAAAGGCTTGTGTGTGAGAAGAGTGTGATAATTACAAATGTAATTAGATGGGGAATTGGTGAATTCTTTTTCAAAAATGCAGAAAACTCTAGCTCCGGAAGAGAAATTGCTACCTACATGCATATGGCTCAAATAATGGCATGAATATACTGTGAAAGATGGGAAATTACAGTTCCCATTATGTGGGATGTTTCACATACCTAGATTTGAGAATCTTAGAAAGAGGATGCATGACTTAAAGCCCCAGCCTAGACCCACCCAATTTGAGGCCTTGAATCTTTGGGAACATGCTGTGACTGAGAAGAATAGTAAAAGGCTTGCTCTTAAATTCCGAAATAAGGTCTATTCCTGGATAAGCGCACAAGATGACGAGAGACAAAGGAGATGGTGGGAGGATGTAATCGAGACTGTGGGTGTATACCCCTCAATAGATTGTGAGGCTTTGGAGAAGGAGAACCCCAGTGGTAAAACAAAACCCAAAGGAGAGATAGAGGAAGAGAACGAGGAGAAGGATGCTTTTATAAACAAAATGTTAAGGACAAGACCAGTCTCGTATAATGCAGCACCAGTGGTAGGGAATTTGACACAAGCTCCATCAGGAAATGAGTCCACTACAACACCCTCCACAGAAGCAAGTCTCCCACCTAGGTATGTCAAAGCTGGCATCACGTCAACCACCCCAACCCAAAGTGCCCAGCTGACTTCAGCAACTCTGACCACCTCTCAGACCCTGACTAGCATGAGCTTTCCTTCTACCCTATTGATTACCAGCATTCCCTGAGATCAGAAACCCTTGAGCAATCATCCAACTGCTGGAGATGCATCAAGCATGCCAGACCCTAAAAGTCAAATCGAAGGGCTTAGTGATATCCCTGGGACAGGAGGAATAGTACAGCCTGCAGCTCCCAGATTAATCTCACTGCCAACGAAGTAGTCTCATGGAGAATAAATATTTCCCAGTTAAAACGGGGTTTGAAGAGATCGTGAAGGGTAATATGGGCTTAGAATTTGTAGGATACTATATTGAGAGCGAATTGGTCTACCTGGGAAAGAGGCTGCAAGAGTAGCAAAGGAGGTGTACGCAAAGGTGGACATATTGGCCGATGAATGTGGATTTGATTTGATGCAGAGGAAGAAATTGTGAATGAATGTCAGTATGATGATGAGTGACGAAGATTTGAAGATTTTAAAACCAAAGGGGTTGAAAAAGCCATGTGAGAGAACTGATTGAATGTATCAGAGAATGGAGCAATTTAGAGAAGTTTAGGGAACTGTGGTCAACGAAAGAAAGCTCATAGGTGAAACTGAAGCAGGAACCTCTGGGAGAGTAGAAGGGGATGACCATAGGAGCGGTAATAGAATACCCTTTGAGGGAATTACAGGGAGAAGCATGTGTGCATGTTCTGTGGTCTCACGCGACTCTCTTCCATTTCACGAAGGCTCTCCTGAAGCTGAGGGAAAACCTTGACAAGTTACACACCCAAATAGATCAAATTGTAATAATTTCCAAGGCATTGTGGATAGATTTGGACCTACTCTTTGAGGTAGTGGTTCCAAAAGATTTGTGGGCAGAATGCAAGCGAGATTTTGACGGGCCAATACAGGAACCGCCAAGAGTAGCAAAAACACTAATACCCCATCACCATTATACTAAATACAATGCAGTTATTGCACATCTCAAAAATCCATTTCCCCAGAAGGAGATAAATTGGCCCAAAATTTTCAGAACAAACCAGGAACTGAAGGAGTCCATCCATTCTTATTTTGAAAGATTTGAACAATTGATGTAAGTATACAGGGAGCATAGCAGTATGAATGATCAGGCCAATATCCTTTCCTGTAAAATTCCATACCTTCTTCCTAACTGATTAGTTCAAATCAAGGTGTAGGTCTGTATATCCATCAAGTTTGTGGTTTGTGGGTCAGTCACGTTCATATCTTTCATATCCCCATTCTGGCTAGCTTGGTTGGGCTAGGTTTGGGTGACCATGAACCTTTCCTTCAATCCCTTTCCCTGGGCATCCAGGGTATTGCTGCAATACTTTTCATACTGCAGTATCTAATCTAAAGGCATACATTGCTCGCAGAGAATGCCTTGAGTGCTGATTTCTGGTCGACTTTTATACGCGAAGGATGTTAGGACCCTCCCATATTTTCGCCAAGAGGTCATTCATACTGCTATGACCTCTTGGCGAAAATATGGGAGGGTCCTAACATCCTTCGCGTATAAAAGTCGACCAGAAATCAGCACTCAAGGCATTCTCTGCGAGCAATGTATGCCTTAGATTAGATACTGCAGTATGAAAAGTGTTGCAGCAATACCTGGATGCCCAGAAAGATTGAAGGAAGGTTCATGGTCACCCAAACCTAGCCAAGCAGCTAGCCAGATATGAGGATATGAGCGTGACTGACCACAAACCACAAACTTGATGGATATACAGACCTACACCTTGATTTGAACTAATCAGTTAGGAAGAAGGTATGGAATTTTACAGGAAAGGATATTGGCCTGATCAAAGGTGCTTGGCCTGATCAAAGGTGCTAAGCCATTAAAGATTACCCTCAGATCCAAAGCAGTTTTTCCCTCAAACATTACCCTATGAACTGACACCTTAAGCCATAGCAGGAATAACTCCCTCCATCGAGAATATGAAATAACAGGGCATCCTTGAGGAGGTCATTGGTGGTCCATGCAACTCTCTGATTATGTCTTGCAAAAGACAAATACAAAATTGAGAATATTGTGGGACTTTAAAAAGGTAAATCAAATAGTGAATCCATGCTATCCTGTGGGACCGAACCCTGATGTAGTCCTGTTCCTAATGACCCCAGAAGTAGAGTGGATTATGATAATTGACTTATGTCAGGCGCTCTTTTCTATTCCCCACCATGAAGGGAGCAAGTATCTCTTCACGTTACAGTTCCAAGAGAAAACGCTCATGTGGTATCCCGCTCCTCAGGTGTATAGAGAGAGACCCTCATATTTCAATCAGGTACTGAAAAAGAACTTAGAGGCCCTACAGCTACCATGCAATTCTATCCCAGTGCAGAACATCAATGACCTACTCATGGCATCGATTACCAAAGAGGCTTGTATTCACGACACCATCGCCCTGCTCAACCACCATGCTGACAATGAGTGTAAGGCTTCACCAGACCCCAGTACTGTCAAAAAGAGTTCAAGTACTTGGGATATCAAATTGAGAAGGGAGCTAGGATAGTCACCCATGAACACATTGAGACAGTTCCCAAAATGCAATTCCCAACCACACAGAGAGAAGTGTCAATGTCCTTGGCAATAGATGGCTATTACTGACAATGGTTTCCAAATTTTTCTCTTGTGGCGAAGCACTTTCAGAGGTTCAATGTGGTCATGCAAGGAGACTTCCAGACCTAAGGTTCTCTTTTTTTACGGGGTTTATTAGTTTTGGTTGTCACCTTAAGGTAGACACCCCAACAACAAAACATAAAGAAGAAAACAAGATCAACGAGGTAGAAGATAGCTTGCTTCCGGGTCAGCTGATCTGGGTCCTTGGTGGACCTTTTCCACAGAATCTTGTTGTAGACCCTTTCTGCGATGTGTTCTCTTCCCCTCAGGATAAACAAGATGGGGTCAGTTTTAGAGTGAGAACACCTTAACAGTGTTTCCGTCACCACACCTGTGAGTTTCGTGCACTATTTTAAACTAGGTTGTGTCTTGTGCTACCTCAACCCTGGCAGTGCTCATACGGTGTCAGCCCTGGCTGGGCTCATCCTCTATCAACCCCGGTCGTGCCCTGCGACCTTCCCGCCCACCAACGACGTATAGTGAAGTACAGTAATATTGGTACTTGCCTGAGGCCACGGCCCTCCAGGGCATGCCAGGGGTCATCTCAGTGTCCTCTCCTCCCTGTGGACCACTGGACGTGATAGCATTATCGAGGCACCTTCCTCTGTGTGGCTCGCGTTGGTCTCCCTCGCTCGTCCTGGGAAACTCCTCCTTCTTCGCGTCTTCAGTTTTGCTGGTTCCGCTGTCCCGCTTGGCATCCCTACGGTTTGCGCTGTCTCCTTCCTCTCCCTCCTCTCCTTCTGAACTCCCTTCGCTGACTTTACTATTCTTTCATTGGTCGTCCTCCCACGTCACCTCCTGGCGGCTTTTCATTGGTTCACTCTTTGCTGTCATGCTGACGCACACGTCAGCAGTCGGACTGTTGGCTTCCTATCTTGATGTGGCAACAGGCATAGCCATCTTGGAATCCCGACGGACCAGGAGGGCCTGATCACATTGCCTCCCTTCTAGGCATGGACATCATTCACCTAAAGCTTCCCTGGGATGTGATATGTCTGAAAAGAGAAAGGTTGCATGGCTAGAAACCACCTCAATATCTTCGAGTTAGTGTCTTTATGAGCAGCCAGCCACATGAGAGGGGCATGGTTGGTGAGAAGAATAAAAGATCTACCCAGTAAGTAGTATTGAAGAGCCTCCATGGCTCATTTTATGGCCAAGCATTCTTTCTCCATTGTGGCATAGTGAACCTCCTGCAGAAACAATTTCCATCTGAGAAACAGGACCGGTCACAGGTGGTCGGGTTGGGAAAGGACAGCCCCTAGGCCTCGACCGGAGGTGTCAGTTTGAAGAACGAACAGTTTATTGAAATCAGGGCATGTAAGCAAGGGAGCACGTGAAAGAAGGTATTTTAGTTGTTTAAAACTGTTCTCTTGGGATACCGCCCAGGCTATTTTCACATTGGGGTCCTTTTGGGAGAGGAGGTCTCTGAGAGGGCTGGCAATTTCTGAAAACTGGGGTATAAATCGCGATAATCACCTACAAGGCCCAAAAAGGGCCAAATCTCTTTTTTTGTCGTAGGGCGGTGGATGTTTTGTATGGCTTCCAGTTGAATAATTTGTGGTTTTATTGTTCCTGCATCAATAGTATAGCCTAGGAACTCAATGTGGTCAGTGGCAAGTTTTTTTTTAGGGTTTAGTGTCAGTCCAGATTGTTTCAGGGTATCTAGAACCTGGCGTAAGTGTTGTAAGTGGGTCTCCCAATTGGGCCTATAGACAACTATGTTGTCTAAGTAGGCGACAGCATAACCTTGGTGTGCCCTTAGTATTATGTCCATGAGCCTTTGATAGGTGGCGGAAGCGCTGTGAAGACCAAAAGGCATCACTTTGAAGTGGTACAACCCTCAAGGTGTGGAGAAAGCGGCCTTTTCCCTGGCTGTTTATGAAAGCAGTATTTGCCAATTCCCTTTGGTCAAATCAATCGTTGACATCACTTTGGCTCCGCCCATCCTTTCAATTAACTCGTCTACCCCAGGCATCAGATATGTGTCAAATTTAGAACGAGTATTCAACTGGCGGAAGTGGATACAAAAATTAATACTCCCGTCTGGTTTTGGGATGAGTACCACAGGAGATTACCAGGCACTCTGGGATGGTTCTATTATGTCAGCCCTCAGCATTGTTTCTATTTCTTGTTCTACAGCTTGGCGTTGCGCTGCTGGGATTCGATATGGTTTAGTTTGATACCCGTCCCTTTTCTGTGACAATGTCATGGGTTATTAGAGAGGTACGCCCAGGATGACTGGAAACCAGGCCAGGAAAGCAATCTAATAGGTGGAGTAATTGTTGCCTTTGTTCAGGATTCACTTTATGTCCCAGTCTTGGCGTCTTTCCGGGTGAAGCCAAGAATGGCTGTAATGACATTTCTAAGGGTTGAGTAAGGTTTACCTGATTTATTTTTGCAGTATGTGGGTCATCTTGTTTTGGAGGTACCTCCCATTTTTTTAACAAGTTAATATGGTAGATTTGTCCTACCCCGTGTTTCTGGGGCTTGGCTAACCTGTGGGTTACTGGCGTCACTTTCTCTATTACCTGGTACGGTCCCAACCAAGTGGCTAGGAGTTTCTTTTCAGAATTGGGCAGGAAAACGAGCACCTTGTCTCCAACAGCCAGTTCTCTTAGTTTACTTCCCCTATCAGAGAGGTCTTTTTGTTTGTCTTGGGCTTTCTCTAAGTTGCAGTGTACCTCCTCCCACAATGTGGCTAACGTTTCCTTTCAGGATTCACTATAGGCCAGAAGGGGTTTTCCCTCTTCCTCCACCTCAGACCATTGTTCAGCTGCCATATCAAGCAGGGTTCTGTGCTTTCTTCTGAATAAATGTTCGAAGGGGGTGAAACCAGTTGACTTTTGTTCATGCGTTCTCATAGCAAACAGAACAAAGGGTAACTTTCAGTCCCAATCCCTACTGTTTTCCGTAACCAGTTTTTTTAGCATTGTCTTAATAGTATTATTGTACCTTTCCACCAGTCCGTCTGTTTGGGGGTGGTATATAGCTGTACAGATCTGGTGTACCCCCAAAAGTTTACATACCTCTCTCATCAGTCGGGACATAACTGGTGTACCCTGACCGGTTAGGATTTCCATAGGGAACCCCACCCGGGAAAAAAAGAGATCAGGGCATGTGCCACCAAAGTTGTCATACTGAAAAGGAGTATAGCTTCGGGATATCGGGTGGCATAGTCCATGAGTACCAATACGTATTGGTGTGATGGGGAGAAGACATAAAGGAGCTTTTTTCATTCTGGGAGGATTTATCAGTTGGCATTGGTTTTCTGTTGATTACGGCGTAGAGGGCGGTTCCGTAGTCCAGCCTACTGGTGATGAGTGCGTGGGAGACGTTCTTCCTGGCGTCAGGGGGGATCCATTTGAAGGTCTTGCGAAGTATGCAGAGAGTGTTGAAACAAGTGGAGGACACTGCGTTGATCTGGCAGTTCATGGTGAGTGAAGAGTCGAGTATGATGCAGAGGATGCGAGCGTGGTCCATAGGGGTGGGTGGGTTTCCAAGAGCTGGGGGCCACCAGGTGTTGTCCCATGCAGAGGGGGTGGAGCCGAGGATGAGGACTTCTGTTTTGTCCGAGTTGAGCTTCAGGCAGCTGCTGCTCATCCACGTTGCGACGTCTTTCATCCCTTCTTGGAAACTGCGCCTGGTGATGTTGGGTTCCTTGGTGAGGGAGAGGATGAGCTGTGTGTCGTCGGCATATGAGACTATGTTGAGTCCGTGTTTTCTGACGATGGTTGCGAGGGGGGCCATGTAGACGTTGAAGAGTGTGGGGCTGAGGGAGGATCCTTTGGGTACTCCACATCTGATCTTTGTAGGTTCAGAGAGGAAGGGCGGGAGTCTTATTCTTTGTGTTCTGCCTGAGAGGAAAGATCGAATCTAGTCTAAGGCTGTTCCCTGGATGCCGGCGTCATGGAATCTGGTGGCTAATGTGCGTTGGGAGACAGTGTCGAAGGCTGCTGAAAGGTCCAGGAGGATGAGGGCTGCTGTGTGGCCATAGTTGAGGAGGGTGTGGATGTCGTAGGTGGCAGCAATGAGGGCAGTTTCAGTGCTGTGGTTGCTGCGGAATCTGGATTGAGAGATGTCTAGGATGTTTTTGGTTTCTATGAAGTGTGCTAGCTGGGTGTTGACGGCTTTCTGGATGACTTTGGTGGCAAAAGGGAGTAGTGGGATTGGCCTGAAGTTCTTGCGATCCATCAGGTCTGCGGAGGGCTTCTTGAGGAGGGGTTTGACTTCGGCGCGTTTCCAGTCAAAATATGAATTTGACCACAATTATTGTGATGTCGCCAAATTCTACACACAGCCATCACCAGATATACTGGATGTGCCCCTTATTGAATCTAACCATACCCTGTTTGTTGATGGCTCTTGTCTGAGAGACAGACATGGCGTTATAAGGGCAGCGTACGCTGTCTGTACCTTAAGTGGAGTTGTAGAAGCATCCTACCTAAGCCATGTCACTTCTGCACTAGTAGATGAATGGACTGCCCTTATTTGAGCCTGTTACTTATCTGATGGGTCTAGAGTCACCATTTATACTGACAGCCAGTATGCACGACTTCTGGCAGTTGTGGTCCCAAAGGGTATTCTTGACCTCTGTTGGATCCCCAATTAAGAACACTGTGTACATCCTAAACCTGTTGAATGCACTTCAGTTGCAGCGGGAAACTGTGGTAGTGAAATGTGCTTAACACAGAACAGATGATGATTTAGCAACAAGAAAAAATAGGTGCGCATATGGGATCGCCCTCTATTGCGCTCTTGACTCCAGCACTTCCACTTAGATGAGCCCTGTAGTGGGAGAGGAGGGACAGTTTCAAACATGCTGTTAAACAAAGTGCAAACTTTCAATGACCTAAGGGAGATACAGCATGTAGCCCCTGACAGCGAGAAAGACAGATGGGAAAAGATACTAGTGATATATTTTCTGTAGGGATTGAATGGTGATGACTTTCAAGCGCTACTGGTACAACCGCCATTTTTGAGCCTTGACCGAAAGCTTGTGTCAGGGCTGCGCCACGTGTCAGAAGCAAAATGTAGGCAACAAAGCTGTTGTGACTATGAGCCACATAAGGAAATCAGATGGTCCTTTTAACTGCATCCAGATTTATTTTGTGGAGATGCCCCGATGTAATCAGTTGAGGTACATATTAGTGATTTTGTGTTTATACTCCAGGTGGGTTGAGGCATATCCCACCAGGAGACACTTTTATGGTTGCCAAACTACTACTGTGGGAATTGACCACACAATATGATATACCGGTTCACCTGAAAACAGATCAAGGAAGTCACTTCAAAGAATGAAGTGATGCAGAACGTAATGGGAGCTGCTGCAAAGTTAGGCCAACAGCGATGCAGCTTGGGTGGGTAGACATGCAGGTTTGTCCCAGTCTTCTTTCAATCCTCAGAGCAGTTTTTAAGCAAAAATGTTCCAAGTTACAAGTTTTGGATTTTGGCTATCTGGGAACCTTTAGCACCACTTCCAAGGGTCCAGGAATGGAGGGTTACCACTTGGAGGGTTAGGACTCACTCAGGCTGGGTGCAGGTGCGGTTTCAACATGGTTGGAGCCTTTTCTATCCCTGAGGCTGTGATCAGGAGGCCTGCCAACTAGCCCATGCAGTCACTCTGGTAGGCCAGGGTTCAAGTGTTGAAACAGGGCTAAAGCGACAAATTGGAATTATCCTGATTTCTTTAACATTCCTCTTCATCAGCATACATTAGTCCATAACAATCCAGTTTAGACATGTCCACCACCATCCACAGTTCAGATTCTTCTACATCCACTTTTCATCATAATTGGTTAAATGCACTAAGCCTTCCCACACAGTTTTCTTTCTACACCCCTGTTTATCACTTTTTCACAGCAGCTCTTACACTACAGTTTCACCTTGACCTGGACTTTTACCTTATCAACAGCAATTCTTTCAATCAAACAGCAAGTAATTCCATGTTGCTTGTCATTAGATGTCATTACTTATACTCTATTTTTAAACAATGTTATGTGTTAAATTGGTTTCTGATTTTCCAGAAACCAGTGCACAAAAAAGACAATCCTTGTGTCCCCAGATCTTACTATATTCATGTTTAGCTCTTGTGTAAGGTACCTAGTCAATGCAAATATGTTTATATAGGATTATGTCAACCAACATGTAACACCTATGTTGTCATGCAAATATTTTGACTAGATCGTGTTCATACAGTATGCACTTTTAAATCAAAAAATAGTATTATTACTTTAGATTGTTTTGTTTAGTAAGAACAAAAAGTCACACCACAACTGACTCCACAGTCTTGCTGAACACACCTCATTCCAAAGTACATTCTTGAATATCAGATTCTGATTCAACTTTTGACTGCTCATATGGATCGGGAATCTGAGAAAAACATAAAGTGTGTTGTCTTCACGTTATCTTATCTCATGTGATGGAGCATTATTTCCAACTTTGGGCACAGCACTAGATTTTATTTAAAAAAATGTGTATTAACCTATAAATCCCCATTTATGTACAATAAGCCAGGGTGGATTAAAACAGTACTATTTTGGTTTTTATGTGCAAGGTTAACCCTGTGCTCACTTTTGATATTCACTTATATGGCCAGCATTTTTGTTTCTGAGCATCTTTGATGCAACACTTTTTGTACAACTTTATTGTTCGTTTTTCTGAAAATTATAACAACACTTTCCGTCGCACGTTTTCTCACTTAAGCATGCAGTATTTAGCATGGTCTTAGACGTGCCAGCCCTGACGCGGTTCACTTCATACCTCGCTACATAGGATTCACCTTCGACAGCACCCAGGTAAGAATTAACTTTGGGCATAGCACTTATACAATATATTGGTAATTTGTTAATGATTTCTTTGAGCTCATTACGGAATATCTCCTTACAGTAACTCTTCCCTCACCAGTCGGGTTCCAGATTTTGCAACCGGTTTCCTCTACCGATGGTTACAATCTTTGTCGCAATAGCGGGTATCGGACATTTCAAAGGCTAGAGCCTTCAACTATCCACTCCGGTGATGAGCATGTTGCCACTTTATTAATTCATGGTACAATCTATGGATGCATGCTGGGAATAGTAGTTTCTTTCTTTACACCTCCTGATAAAAACTCGTGACATGCTTCTCACAAAACCCACTAACCAACCCGGGATACCGCTCTCTGCCTTTCTTGAGGGTGTTCATATAAGATCGCGTCTGCACCTGCACTGGAGAATCTTTTCCTTTCTCTTTTCTTCTTCGTTCGTTTCACCTAATCACAATCGAACTGTTCAACTTAACATTTTGTTGCGCACTAGGAGGTAAAAAGTGATATTACACTTACTATTTTTGAGAATGTTTTCCAGTTATGACCCGTTTTTGTGAAATGGTTGGTGGCAGTCTCCTGCTTTCACACATATTGGGAATTGTCCCTCATGCTATGAGGTTATGTAAATCAAACAAGACATTTTGATGTTTAAAAAAACCCTACATTTCCATTTCTGATTGTAGATACCCCTGACGAAGGGCTTCTATTTCAGCCCGAAATGCATTGGGATGAATTACTTTGCTAGTCGCAAGAAAATGTCAAGACTAGCATTCATATGGAAGACTTATGTACAAGAATCATGTCCTTGAAATAAATCGACATGATCAAGATACTTGATTCGCATTGTTCAAACGTGTACCACGTTTGTTTGCTGAATATCCTTGTCGATTTAATTCTCTTGCTCACATTGTTGAAGAGTATTCACCAGAGTTATATCATGCAGTAATCCCGGCAAGGGATACAGTAGTTCACAATGTGTCTAGCCCACTGGCTCTAGGAATCTTCACCTTTCTAAAAGTAACATTTTCATAATTGTAACTCAGAATTCGAGTTTACCTTAAAAGCGAACTTTTAAATACAATTTCTCAGACACCAAACATGAAAAGTCTACCTGTTCCGAATCAAGAGTTAGCCCTTATTAAATGTAATAGGGCAACCCAATGTTATCCTTTGGGAAAGGTGGGCCTCACAGCAGTGAAAAACGAATTTAGGAGTTTTTCACTACCAGGACAGGTAAAACTTAAGAGTACATGTCCAGCCTTTTAATTACAAAGCACCTTCCCCTCTGGGCAACATAGGGCCTACCTTAGGGGTGACATCTTTGCAATAAAAAGGGATTTAAGGCTTGGTAAGGGTGTTATGTTGCCAATTTGAATTGGCAGTTTAAAACTGCATTGATGGCAGTCCGCGGACTTGTTTTAAGGGGCTACCATGCATTGCTGTAACTCTTTTATTTTTTGAGTAAATCATTGAACCTTATCCTGTTGTCTGTTGTTTTTTGAGCAGAACACTTTCATTCATTGTTCTATGAGTTGATATCATTTAACAGAGAGACTAGTCCAGAGGGGCGGACCAAAGTCCAATAGGGACTACACAACTGCCAGTCCAAATTGCCAGCGTGCTTGGGAAGTTAAATCTGAGGCTTAGGTCTCCATCCACATCACCAGGGCTGTTCAGGCCACACAGAATAGAGAGCTTGGAAGCAGAGTTCAGCTTATTGTGCTCTTCTTGGCTGCTGGCGAAGCTATGCCCCTAGGAATTACTTCTTGCGCAATGAGTCATTTTTGCTTGTCCTATTTGAACATAAATGCCGGAGTACGCTCTACTATCTGTTGTTCTTTGCATACCCCTATCCCAAATGTAATTCTCATTGATGAGCTCAAAAAACATTCAACGAGTTTGCTTAAGAATTTAACACTCTGTCTGAACCGGAAGCTAAACACAAGCAAGGGAGGTCTGTAATAAAACTGGCAGGTGAATCACAAATCTACTTATGCACATAGAGGTTTGGCAAAAGCTGCTCATTTTTTTTTATATTTGTAAGAATACTTGTAGGTATTTCAAAAAAGAGGTCAAGGCGGTGGTATGAGAAATGGAAATCAAATTGAACACACACAGAGTTGTAACACTGTGGGTGTTCACCTCTACATTTTCAATGCCAGTCTCATTTTCTCTGCAGTGCATACATACATTTGAATAAACTAAGAACGAGCATCGAAGTAAAGTATGGGAAAAGGTATTAAATCCCCCATTTATTAAGGATCTATGTAGCGTGGGAAGTCTTTAAAGAAAAACGTGTTTCTTTGTGAAGCAATGAGAATAATAACAGCATTTTTTGACATGGCGTCTGGATTTATATAACAATTCTAAGACTCTTCAAACATATGTCAATGAAAAGCAACAAAGGGTTGTAAAGCGTAAGCCCGTTTTGAATTGCTTTGGTACCTGAATGACAAGTCTTTGCTAATGTGGTGCAATAGTATCGTGATGTCAAAAATATCGTGACTCATCATGTTGTGAGTAAGAATATTGAATTTTACTTCAGTAGATACAAGGTTTATCATTGCCATTATCTATTAAGAGGTGGAGATAATCTACAAAATTAGAGTTGTTTAAAAGCATTTGTGGTTCCCCTTTGCAGCTCTGGTGCCCACCTATGATATCTCCTTTCCCGAAAGAGAACAGGTTGAAAAAATTTTTGGAGGTGAATATTAATAAGAAAAATTAGATCTGGGAATGAATAACTCAGTGACTGCATTGTATGGTGATCATTCAGTGTATGATCTGCAAACCCTACAGTGTAGCTGAGGCCCTCCCCTCTTCTCACCTGGTGAAAGACTACTCAAAACGAATAGAGATCACCATTGGCTTGGCAAAAATTAGGGGCTTATGAACAAGCCCTTATCCCCAACACAACGTCACTTTTACCGACGTTGTGGTGGCGATAGGGGCTGCGCCTTATTTACAAGGCAGCGTTAAGTTAAGCCACTTAACGTGGCTTAACGCTGCCTTGTACATAAGGCCCCCTTTCATGCTATGGTTAGAGTGAAAGGGGTGGGCAGTGGGTGTTACGGTGGGCGTTTCACCGGAACACCCATTGTTTTTGACGCTGTCCCCTATGTGCAAGGGCAGCGTACATAGGAGGCAGCGCCAAAATTAAGACCAGGGAAAACCTGGTCTTAAGTTGGAGAAATGAGGAGAAATGCATTATTTCTCCTCGTTTTTGCTTTTTCCATGTGTGCTGCCTTGTGCAACACACATGGAAAAAGCAAACGCCATGTATTGTTTATATGTAGGAAGGTGTCCCTTCCTGTACATAAACAAACCTTTAAAAAAAAAAAATGTTTGTCACTTTCATGAAGCAGCACACATGAAAGTGACAGAATGGCATTTTATGATTGTTTATGTGCAGGAAGGGACACCTTCCTACACATAAACAATCCTCTCCTGCATGCAGACACCCTTGCACTATGGTGCAAGGGTGCCTGCATTGGCGCTAAGTTGCTAAACTTAGCGCCATCGCAGGTGGAAACGCAAAGCTACACCACATTCTTGTAAATATGGTGCAGCCTTGCGTTTCAGAAGTGGTGGAGCGCAGCGTTAAGCCAAGGGGGCAAACGCCGCGCTCCGCCACTTCCTTGTACATATCCCCCTTAGTTTGACAAAAATGCTTCTGCTCTCGTAGCTAGATCATTTTCATCAGAACTGTGATGCTGGTGGCCACAATGTGATGGAGACCACCAACCTTTTTTCTGTAACAGAAATGGAGCCAAAAGTGGGGGTTTATTTAAAAAAAAGCAAAAAATCAATGCCACTAACACCATGGGACTTTTCTCCTTGTGCATAATGGTGAGAGATGTTTTCTCCACTATGCCCCACATGGTAGTTCAGGGCAGGATGTGTTACAAGCACTGCCATAAACAGTGCTGTCCTTCCGACAGATACGGACATATAGACCTGAAGACTCTGTAACAGATGGGGTGCTGGATCAAGGGGCGCTGACCGTGGAGCTAGCTGAAGCACCTTTTTCAGAAAACTAGCAGTTCTCGCACCTGTAAATGATGTGAGGGGACTGTTAGTTTGGCTGGGCTAGTGTACCTCCTAATGGCTGGTCCCCTATACCATCTAACTCTACATGCCACCCCATGTATCTGTGAAGCTACATTGTCATCGTTAACATGGATGGTTTAGAAGAATGCATTTGATAAATACTTCAAAGAGGAGGGGATTTTGCAAGCCTCTCAAATTTGGCGCTCTGAAATCAAGCAATACCACTCAGTCATGATTTTATAGTTGAACAAGCCCTAGCTCTACAGTATGTAAATGTGCAGCTAATGTTTACAGAGCTGTGAATTTAATTCCACCTAATATTGTGAAATTGTTTTGTTCTTTACTTTATGTGTTAATTAAAACATTTAGGGGGATATTCTCAAGAACGTGCAATAATCATCGCCAAAAAAGGCTAACGCACGTTTTCATATCGCCGTCTATCGTGGGAAAATAACTCTGTATCAACGTCGTATTCTCAACCCGGCGGTAACATGCAATAGTCTCCCGATAACGCGTCAAATGTCCATGATACAACTACTGCGACGGCGATAAAAAAGGAAGCCCAAACGTGAAAAAAGTTGCGATGGGCCCAACCGCGATAGAAAAATCGGCGACAAGCAGCGCCAGGCTTGCAATTCCCACGTCAGGCGGGAAAAATCACTACAAAAGCAGAAAAAAAAACACAAACAAAACAATTGCGAAGCACAATGGAGGGAGCAGGAACAGAGGACGAGCAGAACCCCACAAGCCCCCCGGAGGACGAGGCAGGGACCTCGGGATTAGGGAAGGGCAAGGACAGGAAGAAGAGGAAGACGCGGTTCAGTCCGCAGGAAAACAGGATCCTGATAACGGAGGTGATGAAATACCATCAACAACTGTTTGTCACCTCCAATGTGTCATTGGCAACAAAAAATGGAATATGGCAGTCCATCGTGGACAAGGTGAATGCAATCAGAGTGCTGAGGAGGACAATGGAAGAGGTCAAGAGGCGCTGGAATGATGTGAAGCGCAAAACCAAGCAGAAACTCACCAACAACCAGAAGGCAGCAATGCAGACTGGAGGTGGGAGTCCAGCGCCACAGGAGGAGCTGGACGAGATGGAGGAAATGGTCTCCACAGTCATCAGTGTGGTGACGGTGGCAGGAGTTGGGGGACCGGACACTGCTCGACAGGAGCCGACACAACAGCAACAGGGTGAGTAACGACCAGGGACTGGGGGGATGGGGGGAGATGGGCACAATGGCACACATGCACAATGAAGCATAGCACAGTGCACACCCACGATTACTCTGGAGCATGTCCCTGATCCCCTTGGCACACTGCAGCACACCTAGAAACTGCAAGTAGGCCCCCGTCGACTATGTGCCCAGAGGGGGCCCTCCCCACACATCACTAATCTCACAACAAACCCATGCACAAGTACAAACACACATCCGTGATGTTGTCAAAATGTCCACTGTCCCGCATCAAATAGGCAGTTCCTCCCAAACAGTCACAATATACATTGTCATGCAGTTTGTATGTAAACCTGTACAATGCGTCAACATACATGTGAAAACAATGTTAAACTGCATCTCCCCTTTACCTTGCAGAGGGTGAATCAACACTTCCTGCCGAGCAGACGGTACACCTCTTCTCTGATGATGAAGAAGACCTCCCCTCCATCGACACCGACGCCCTCCAACGGCTCATGGACAGCTTCGGCCCCCCACCTCTAGGAGCAGGGCAGACCAGCTGCATCGAGTAAACCCCACCCCCTGCACAGACCACACAGCAGGAAGCACCCACCACCACGGCTGTCTCCCAGGACCCCCACGAACAACACATGGCCTTCTAACGCCGTGTATTAGAGGGCCAGGAGAAGATGGCTGATCAGGTGCGGGTGGGGTTCGACCTCATGGCAGCCAAACTAGATGCCATATGTGGGTGTCTAAGTCCCATCAGGGACCACTTACAGTCCCTAACGGACACCCACAGTCCGCTCCATGCTCTCCAATGATCCATGGCTGACATCGCTGGAGTCCTGACTCTGAGACAAGGACAACTGTCTAGTCAGAGTGGCCCCAGCGATGTCAGCCGGGAGTTGGGACACATGCGGAGGATCATGGAGAACAGGGAGCGGATGCAGGTGGAAAGAATGGCTGCCATGGCTGCACACCAGCGTGATGTAGCTGGGATCTACCATGCCCTGCAGATCCTTGTCATGGCATTGCTGCCACAAGGCCTGGCGCAGATGAATGCTGCTGCTGCTTCGACATCCAAATCTCCGCCCCCTGATGTGTCAGTGCCTCACAGTGCGGCAGACAATTCACCTCCGGCACCTAATGTGTCACTGCCACACAGTGCGGCAGCCAATCCATCTCCGGCCCCTGATGTGTCAGTGCCACACAGTGCTGCAGAGAAAACACCACCACCCACATGTGAGGCTCTTGAGACATCAGAGGATGAAGATGCGGATGAATCTACCTTACTGGTAGTAAGGAAGCAGTAGCATTCATCTCCGCCGTATGGCCTGTTTCTGCTTGGTTCTGCCCTCTGCATCATCACCTTCCACTGTCCCCCGATGCACTCTGCGACACTCACCTTGGACCTTGACATGGACTGCCATATTCTGTTTGGTCACCAATGACACAGCTACAGACTGCGGACTGAACTCTTCCTCTTCCGATGTACTTGTCATTCCCTGAGGGACTCTGGCTGGCCCTCCACGGGCCAACAATGTAAAGTGGGGTTTGCATGGCCCTGTACTGCTCCAGCCACAACACTCCACTGAATGTGCATTAAACAATCAAATTCACACGGATGTGTCATGTCTATGATCATTCAAGTATGGAAGTATGGATGAATGTAGGGTCAGTGATTCCCCCTTACGTCTATTTTGCACATGTTGTGGGACTTGAGTCACAAGGTGCAACATTACCAATTACGGACCGGGTTGCGCCGACACCACATCAGAGACACGTGCATTAGTTGCCTTGTTGTCCAGCCCAGAACAGAACCACGCCCAGAGCGCCTGGGTCATCGTTCACACCCCTACACTGGACTGGCATACACCAGGCCAGCCCACTCCGCTTACGCTTACAGGGGACGACGACAACGCTACATGTCCCAGGACTTCCCTGTAGTGATCTGCTGATCAAAGGTCTAGTTGTCAGCATGCCACAGCCACTCCCTGAGGGCTGGTTCACACCCACACCACACCCATCCAGCACATGCGTCACAGGACATGTGACCCTGCCAATAAAAGGGGCCAGGCGCACGTGCCCGAGGCCATTTCCACTATCTAGCTGAGTGTGTCCGTGTGGTCATTATTTATGCATGAGGGCCTAGGGCCCTACCACATCACATTCCCCACTGTCGGAGGTGACATGATGGCGTCCGCACGATGGGACCCAATAATAAAGGGCCCATGACTTTAGGTGCACAGAGTTGGTGGCATCCGAGGCACTTAGGCCAGCATGGGCCTACCGCCACGGGACGGTGACTTGAGGTGCACAGAGTTGGTGGCATCCGAGGCACTTAGGCCGGCATGGGCTTACCGCCACGTGGCGATGACTTGAGGTGCAGTGAGTTAGTGGCACCAGAGCTGAGTGGGTGTGCAGCCTGCGATGATGCGTAGGCCTCGATACGCCATACTGCCAATCAAGATTCAATTTGAATTGTGATCCCAGCTGGACCGCAGTGTACGCCGAGGGCAGCAGGCTGCACAGACATGACACAGCAGCGCGGTGCAGCAGGGTGCGCTGGGGGCCTGTGGCGTGGAATCCAGCGATCGGCTGAGGAGGTTGCACCGGCACGTGGTCGGCCCTCTTGGAGACACGCCGGTGGCGGCAGGTGAGCATTGAGGCCTGGGTGCGCAGGGGTGGGCACTCGTCGCTGGTTGGCGGACTGGTCTGGGGACCAGGGCTGGGGTGCAGCAGGCGCACAGGATCGCATAGGCACCACCGGTCACAGCGGCGCCCTCGTGGCTGGGTGGGGGGAGTGAAGGTGCAGGGGTATCAAGCTGATACAAACTGTGATGCTTACAGGTATGAGTATTCCTCCATCATGAGACCGTAACAGAAGTTAGTGTGACCGTAACCTTCCTTTTCTTTCCTACATAGGTTACGACCACACATACTTCTGTTACAGTCTTTTTGTGCAGGATTTGTCTTTCCTGTGAGCATTCCGGTTTGTCCAAGTGCTATACAGTGTACCAGGTTAGGTTTGTGACTATACGGACGCTTGACCATTGTCACCATTTGTCCAACAGGTTTCTGGAAACTGACTTACGGAGTATGGAATGGTATTGGGGAGTTCCTGCAGCATATGCAGTTACTTGAATCCACACGTTGCCCTGATGAAGTTCCCCATTGGGCGTTGGCTGTGCTTTTCATATTGTTTATTGTTGTATTTGTAATAAAGAACTGTTTTTACACTACTGTTGACTACTGGACTTCATGACTGTGCGCACCCCCATTTCAGTTACTACAGTTTTGGATCTGGGGCACAGTGGCATCTGGCAACGGCTGGCGTTGGGGTTGGTTGCGCAGGGACACTACGAATTGGAACTATTGTGTGGTGCGGTGACAGGGGCCCGCCGTTGCTATTGTGGACATGCATCCATGACATGGGTGAGGACGTATGATAGGGCTGGCCGTGAGACTCCTCCGACTCTGGAAGTTGGTGTTTGGGAGGTACCAGGGGCCAACAGGTGCAGCACAGCCAGCAGCTTTGTCTGCGGAGGGATGGTGGTTGTCTGCCGTGTTGGTACCGTCAGCCTGTGGGCAATGTGGGTAAGGATGCGGAGGATGGTTGTCCTTTTGTGCCTGTAGTGGGCAATGACTTCCTCTGGCGTTGAGTCTCTGAGGCTGGTGGGTTTTGGGAACGTCCGCTGTCCTGTTCTGCGCTGCCTCTCTGGTAGTCAGGGGGGGAGGAAGGGGGGAGCCTGGGGGTGGTTGCGGTGGGTGTTGTGGCCCTCTTGGGTCTCCAGGCTGCACGATCATTGTCTCCATGGCATCTGTTGGTCTTCAGATGTGGCTCTGGGCTGGGCTCCCTTTCTACTGCAAATTGTCGTCCTGCTTAACACCAGTAAAAGGCAGGTGTTAAATCCCTGCTGCTAACGCACCTTACCACCTGTTTTTGGATCGCATCGCAGATCTGGCTGGTCGTTGTGAATGTCGCGAAGTGGTGTTTTCATGTGTTTTTGCACGGGAACGCCTACTCTGCATATCATTAGCGTTAGTTGTCTCTCTCATCCGTGGCGATGTTTTTTGCGGCAGCTATCGCTGGAAAACTGGCGATGTGGTCAGTTTGCACCAGCTTGGGAATGGGGCGATAATTCTTTCGCCACTTTTGCTGCGCTAAAGTGCCGATAACTCGGCGATAAGTCCTTGAGAATATGCCACTTAGAGTTTGAATGACTTGGTGAGATACCGTCCCCTCCTCAGTCATGAGAGGGCAGGTTGTTCCCTCACCTGGATATACCTCGAGAAAACCTAGAATGCTACCATGTGCCTGTGATCAGCCTCTCCTGCCCCAGACTCCCATTCTAAACCCTGTCCACTCACAGATTATGTATCCCCAGACATCCTGCACCCATTTACCATTTGCTAAAATCGCTTAGATACCCTTGGGTTTAAAGCGCTTCATAAATAAATTTTTCATTTCATTCCACATGGAATGGCCATCCACATGCCCGCATATTCGGCTCCAGTTGGAGTGATTGTTAATTTGATGATGGGTGCAAGTGAGGAATCACTGGTCGGAATTTGTAATTCTGCTCCTTTAAGGCCAGGCACCTGTACCTGTATTCCTGTATGTGCATTTCGTAATTTAACACATAGCGGCAAATAGTGATTAGTTGTCAGAAATGCATGATCGCTAGTCGAAGGACATGGTTTATTAGTAGAGGGGTAGTATTTGCAAGCACAGCCAAAATCCTAAATTGATGCCTATAGGCCCTGAACCTGTGGCCACATATGCTGCTATGTTTGTGCAGCTATGTTTAAAAGGAGGGGATTTCTATGTTTTTAACTTTGTAATGTCCAATATGATCAAAAATGTGTAACACACACATTAGTCTTACACCTACAACTAGGCATACCCCATACACATAGACATATGTAGACATATGTAAGAGACAGCGAAAAGGCTAGTTTACAGTTCACTTATAAGTAAGAGACTAGGGGGCATATGTACAAGGAGATAGCGGCGATTTTTTTTTATCGCCGTATTTACAAGTTGCCGCTAACTGCGGCGTAAATGTGCGTTTTTCGAATTGCTAGTTCTGTTAGCGGGACTTAATGAAAATGAGATGCAAGGTAGGCATTCCTGTGCAAAAACTGCAGCTAACCCCACTTCGCGATATTTACAAGGAATTCCTTGTATGGTGCAAAACCAAAAAAACTGCCTCCAACTCCGGTTAGAGGCAATTTTTTAAGACCAGAAAATAGCTGGTCTTAAAAATGGTGCAAACACGTGGGGCCTCATTTCAGAAGGTTTGGGTGCTGGACAGTGCTGCAAGGAATGTTGCTGCACTGCCCTGCGACAAAACTACAGGGCAGGAATGCACACCATCACTAAGATAGGATGCATTCCTGGGCCTCATTCATGAAAAGTGTTGCATGGCTGCGACAAACAGCGTTGCAACACTTTTCACTACGCCCTTCATGCGACACAATGGATGCGCTGTATTTACTGTACAGCGCTCCATGTTGCAATTAATGACAGATACGTCTGGAATCCTGACATATCTGTCAGCGCAAAAGTCACGCATTGCTGCAGTTGTGTCACAAGCATGACGCAACTCCAGTAATGCATGGGGCCAGCCTATCCCTGTGGCACTGCGTTACCCTTACGCCTGCCATGTCTCTTTAAAATGTTTCGGTGGTTTCAGCTGTAGGGAACTGGAGGTTCTAAAAAATTCTAATGCCACCAGACAGCTCACGTTTTTGTTCAAGGTATCTTGGGGTGTTGAAGTGGCAGGCAATTTTCAGATGAAACCTTACCAGTTCAGGGATTTCAGATCAGGAGTGATGTGAATGTTTTTGATCATGTAATGAGCCTAGCAGCAGAGTTAAGGGAAGCCCTAAGAGGTGCCAGCTTAACTCTGGGTAGGTAGGCCGCAAAAGAGTATCACTCCCATAGTCCAACCTTGGTATCCCTAGTGCTTGATCTGCTGATTTGAAGTGATCCGAGGGTAGAGAGGGTCTTTTTTCTCTTAAAATGTTCATGTGGAAATTTGCTCCTTTGGTGGCAGCGCTGATGTGCTCCTGCATGTTCAGATTCTTATCCAGCATTATTCTCAGATATCTTGTTGACTCTATGATGTATGGTATGAAGTTCACCACAGTTACACCTACAGGCTGTAAAGTAACACCAGGCAGCACAATTTACTAACGTGCATATTTACTAAACTAAGCGAAGCCACTCAAGGTGAGTTTGCATGACTTATTAAATGCCAATAACGATTTTGTGTCAGGGCTGTGCCACAAAGGTGACACAACCCCGATGTAAAATCATAATAAATCTGGGCCTGGATGTGTGTTGTACATTGCTGACTACATCCTGAGGAGACCCTTACATTCACACAGGATTGAAACGTCAACAAACCTTCTCTTTTGGTTGACTCTTGTGATTTATTCTAAAGGGATGCCATACCAATTCATGCAGCCTTGTTTTGGACTTGTTGGAGTACTGAAGAGAACCATTAGGAACTGTACAGTGTCTTTGTTCAAATATGTTGTAAATAGAATCACTTCTGAGCACTACGTCATCTGTACTCTGATCACTAATCTTACTTTGTGTAATATATGATTGGATTGAATGCATGTAAGATGGAAATCTCTTTTTGTGTCCGGTGCTTTATTATGCAAATTATATTGGATTTATGATTGATATTGAAATAACTAGGGGAATCCCTCTTCGATTCTAACGAGGTTCCCATTTATAAATGAGTCCTACAGGATAATTGGCAGCACAAATATAAAGGTTTAACTGTTTGTAGAACTAAATATATTTCTCTAACTATGCCTCTGCCTCATGGAGTCATTATTTTTTAAACAAAGCCTGGCCTGACAAGTATTGTAGATAGTGCTTTGTTTAAAAAACATAGGGGCTTGTGCTGGAATGCTAAAGTACTCAGGGTCAAAGTGCTGTGTTGCCCTTGGATCACGTAAGATAATACAAGGGCAACACAATACTAAAGTCAGATTTACAAAGCCATGCAAAGCCACCTTGCATGGCTCTGTGGTGCTTGGTAAATCTGGAGTAACACCAGGCAGCATTTCTCTGCTCCAGGGAGGCGTTCCATGGGTGGAGCGTGCGTGTTCCCACGCATCCATTCATGGATTTTGTCGCATCCTCAGATTAACCACAATTGGTAGACCTGGGAGTGCATCAAAATGCTGCGCCTTCCCAGGGCAGCATATGTAGAAAAAGGAAAACATCCCAAAGGATTGTGGAAGGGTGCCTGCTTTGGCAGTAGGCTGCCAAAATGTGCCATCACACGTAGAGAGTAGGAATGCCCAATATCTTGATCGTTTTGGCCCATTCGTGACCTCTCCCTTATATGCAGCACCCTTATATGCAGCACAGTAAGATGTCTTGCTGGGTTGCATGAGAAAATTATGAATAAGGCCCTAACCATCTAAGGGCCCTTTAAAGCAAAATGGTGCAAAGCCATATTTTCACTGGAAAAAGGCCACTTTTCCAGCTCCAAGAAAAGTAAATGCCCTTTCAAGACATTGCACTGCCTTGCAGCACTTTGCATGACTTTGTGGGGGCTCAAAGGCTTGATATGACTGCTCCATAATGTTCTGGCACTTTTAACTATTTCTACCATCACTTGGTCAAGACATTCCAACAGCAATCCCAAATTAGCAAACCCCAATATAATTTGATAAATACTATTTCTACCATCACTTGGTCAAGACATTCCAACAGCAATCCCAAATTAGCAAACCCCAATATAATTTGATAAATATTATTCACACACAAATCAGCACAACCTCCCAGAACCAACACCAAGTTTAAGGCATCATCTTATATTGTAGATCTGCTCTTTGCAACTCAGTTGCCATCTAACCACTTCTTTTAAAGCATTATCTAAACATTTTTATTTTTATAGGATTGCCTAATACTAACCAATTACTAAAAATCACACTTGTAGCAAATGTGTTGATGTCATGGCCTTTATGTATAAAGACCTCTTCAAATATAAATGATACACTTCCAATTTTTCATTTAATTCTCCATGCCATGGACAATAATCATGCCGATCTAAGGAAAACCAAACTCCACATCACATTTCTTTCAGTGGGTAAGAACAATATCTGTGTGGATGACCCTTGGACGGATGGCAATTCAACTTCTTTCCTTCTGTGAGCTAATTTTCCTTGGGACTTCACCTATTTACGGAAGAGGTCTATATTAGGCACAGCTCACTTCTAAAACACAACACTGCAGCAAACCTACTCAGATTAAATTCCTATACATATGCACTTATAATTTCAAAAATATACTGAATTAAAATCTTTAACACCTTCCAGTTGACTGGCTCAATTGAAGACCGTGTATGGTGATACCGGATTAGACATCATCTCATGATTGACATCTTGTGCAACATGAAGCACATCTGGAAATGATCACCTATCTTCATCAAAGAAAGGACGAGGCATTATGGCCAGAACTGCTGACTTTGGAAGTGGGGAACTAGTTTGAGCCTCAGCGTCGGCTCAACATCCTATCATTCTGGGCAAATCACCTGATCTTCCTATGCCTAAAAAATGAATGGGACCTGGTGTAATGTAACTAATGCTCAAGTAAAGCGCTCAAATGCCTTTGGATTGAGTTCACGTTAAATAAAACTATAAAAAAATACACTTGAACTCTTCCAGCTCTGGTAATGAAGTTATATGAAAGGCTGTCCAAGCCCTGTCCAAGCCCCCTAATGGTTCTTTCAAGGTTGCATATTGTTGAGTTGTGGCCCATGTTATATTTCCTTGGTTCAGTAGAAGCAGCAGTGTACTAGGGTGTGGCCAGCAATGACTTCAATGGATATCTGCTGTCACCAGTTGAAGAAAGAACAGATACTAAAGTGCTTGCTGCTGTAACAGTATTGCTGTCGGTCTGTGAAAGTCTTTTGTTGGAATTACAAAGTACAACACAGCTTCTGCATCTCGGTCTTCACATTTTTGTGGGACAATCCAAATGCATCCAGCATGACACCATCATGCCATTACTCAGGAATCTGTTTTGATTACTTATGATCCCTACTACCCCTCCATGGGTATACGCCATCAACCAGGACTCTCCAGCCATCTTTCTCCCGGGCCTTTCTTTCAAACTGACTCCAGGTGTAACTCATCCCCTTGCAGTCAGCCTTATGCCCTGGCGACAGGTGTTTCTTGGCCTTTCTTTTTTCCTTTTCCCTTGAGGGTTCCAGGTGTCGGCTTTCCTGGTGGTGTTTGATGCAGGATTGAAGAAGGTGTGACCTATCCAGCCCCAGCATCTTTTCATGATTTTTTTCATAAGCAGGAAGTTGGAAAGTCTGCTGCCATAGGTTGTTGTTGTTTTGATTAGGTAGTGAAGAATGTGTGCATCACATACCAAACTTGATGCTGATGTGTGTTTTGCTGTGTGCTTGCAATTATCTTAGGGACAGAATTATAGATGATGACAATCTCTATTGAGTCAAACCTGATAAGTCACAGTTGCTACTCATGTCTTGTTCGATGTGGTGGCATTAAAAGAACAATGACATTGGGGTGGAAAGTCCAGTATGGTCTGAATCTTCCACCATGATGACATTTGTCTCTCTATCAGAGTGGCTAACTTTGATGTGGGAGAATTTGCTTTGGGGGTTAGGTGTTCCCCTTATGTGAAAATCCTGGAAAAGCCCATGTAACAAAGTCAAATTGCTACTACCTAATGTCATGCAAACCCAAAAATTGGTGGCACATTATTAGTTATGTTTTGACATCATAGCTTGCTAGGGTGTGTTGTCTAGCATGGATGACGCACTGTTATCACCTTTTCATGAAAGTGTGTACTTTTCTATGGCAGTCTTTCACGGTGCTAATCCTGCCACACTTAGTGGGGGATGTGCACGTTTAGATGGGGGTCACTGAGATGACATCTTTTCAGAAATAAAGGTAGATCAATAGGTGTACCTGATGGTGCAGTGTCTGCCAGATAAGTACTCTTAATTTGTAGGCTAAGATACCAAAAACTTAAATAGAGCATTCCTGCTTCTGGGCTGAATTTCCATCATCACCTTCCTTTAAATTAGGACATTTGGCTCTTTCATCTATCGGCACAAACGTTATAATAGTCCCTTTTGGCATGTTTGGTTAATGAGTTTTTAACTAAAAATCGATTGGTCGGCTGATGTGTTTTCTTCTTAGCTCCACTTGGATATTTTTGTTTCGATTTATACCAAAGTATGCTTTTACTTTATCACAACCAATATGTTACTAAGGAATGGTTTAGCTGTGTTGCCAAACAAAGAGATAATATGGTGGATTTCACTGCTGCCTCTTTCGTGGAAAAACTGCTTCATTAGATAATCTCCACTATGGTGTTTAACCTTTTACCTTACAAGTGGCCATGTCTGTCGAAGGAGGAGCTTGTTCAGACAAAAAGCATTTGATGGAAGTTCTGTCATAATAGTGTGGAAAACTGGAATATCCACCACATGTGGGAACTGGGAATGTAGCTCTAACGTGGGGTTATATTGTTTACACCCACATTTTAAGTATTCCTGATATACTGGATGATTTCCTACTAATATTTAAAGGACTCTTGTGTTCCCAGTTTGAAAACAGTCTTCCATATCACTGGCACAAAAGGCAGTTTGGAAGTGTGTATCAGCATTACATGTCGAGGATTTACATTTCTCCATCTTTAAAACAATTTATTAAAGACTATATAGGCCAGAAAGAGAGATATAGTGACAAATTTTATTAGGTGAAGATTAAAAAAATCGAATTTGATTCCTTTTCATTGCTTTCTCTAAATGGTCAACTGCATTCTTGTGAATCATGGGGAAAGCTAGCTTTTTAGCAAATGGCGACTGCATATCCCAAGAGTTGTTTCGATTTAAAACTGATGTATTACTGCCATTTGTAAAGAGAGAACTATTAAAAGTTTGAGAGTTATAACCTTGGAGTGGATCATTACATATAATTAAATCGGAGCATTCATTTTAGGACACTGGCTACTTGAAGAGAAGCAACATGAGGTAAAGTTCACCTAATAGCATGAAATAATTACTTCGAGCGAGTAGAAATTGGATTTCTTTGGCTCTCCTGCCCTTTTGTCAAGGTGTAGACGTTTAACTAAATATCATAGGCACTACAGGACAATACTTAGGTAATTTTCAATGTGAAATAATCCGTACGCATCAGCGATAAATTATACTTGGAAGCAGGGCTCACATGGATTTCATTGTTTCAACTGCCTTTGACTAACATTTGGTGATTCTGACATATTATGCTGAGTGCAGTGGCTTACAATGAAATACCTTCTTTGTTGTTAGATTACGTGCTCCAATTCACAAACTTTGTTCGGCCTCTGTAGCTATAAAATCGGGTATCTTTTTCTCAGTATAGCGCTTTGCCAATGGAACCCCCAACTCTGTTCTCGTATTATCAACACTGCTCCTCTACAGTAGCAATCTGTTTATATATGGCCCTCTCTGAGAGCCACAGGGTGAATGTCAGATTCTAAATTTGATAGTTCACTGCTGTGATGTACCGTGTTACAGAACTCATAACACACTGTTGCTACATCATAACGGAATTCCAGGTTGTTCAGGCTGGGCTCTGTGAGAGCCAGTCAGAGCAGCTGCAGGTAGCATAGCTTCCAAAGGAGAGGGAAGGGAAGGCACAGGGAGTGGTGGGGGTGGGTGACAGGAGGTCAGGTATTATCTTTTAAATTTGGGACAGGGAGGATAAACCATGTTATGCATGGACCTCTTCCCCGGAGCAGCAGTTGAAAGCTGGGGCAGATGGTTTTGAAGGGACCATACATAACATAAAATTATAGATGGGTAAAAAATGAATTACGGATATGTTTTTCACCTCGCGTTCTGAGTCCCTTTCTCTTAGGCGGGAAATAATTTTATTGGCATTTATAAGTCATATCAATTTTTTTTCCAGAAAACAAATTACAATGTGATAAATCCCTCCCTTACATAGCTTCCCATTATTATTACATTTCTACATGCCACATTGTTCCGTCAGTACCTGTCGTCAACATTATATGCCATTGTACCCCTCAAAAACATCTCCTCCTGCCCTCCCCTCCCTCCGTGTCCTTGTGTCAAGGTCAGTCCAATCCTATTGCAACTCGGGGGTGTCTATTATTCATTTATTGATCTCATCTTTCGATTGATCATCACCTTTCTCTATATAAACTCTAGAGTTCCACTCGTCCCCTCCCATTAGATCATTCCAGCTGTCTCATGATTCTGGGGGGCCCCTCAGATCTGTTATCACAGTCATCCATGTCCTAATGTTGTCTTTAAGTTTCTCATCTCTCCGGATCTATTTCATGGGGACCTTCTCGCTGTTGCCCACTCGTACACCTCTTTTGTCGATACCTCAACTCTGGGGGGTGTGGGGCTTAACCATGCCACAGCGATTCATCTCTTTGCTAACATTAGCCCCAAAAGTACAAACTTCCTGCTTAATTTCTTGTTTTTGGGACTAGGCAACAACACTAGCAACACTGTATGGACCTCCCTGGGCACCTCCCATCCCGAAGCGTCTTTTATTTTCCTTATTATTGCCTCCCAATATGCAGTTAAATCTGGGCACCTCCACACCATGTGTATAAAATCTGCCTCTGGTTCTTTACATCGGGGGCATTCGTTGGAGCGGTCAGTGTATATTTTGCTTTGTGTTTTTGGGGTGAGCTAGGTCTGATGTACGTAATTATATTGGATCAATTTAAACCATTCATTCGAACTCGCTTTCCTAACCCCCTCGTGTATTCTTATCCATTCCTGCTCCATCAGGGGATCTCCCACCGTGTCGTCCCACCTTGCCTGCACAGGTTCTGAGTCACTTCTTGGACTACTTGAGCTTCGTTCTTGTCTGTTTCATGTCAGTCAGAACCCCTCAGTGAAAAACATCTCCATAATTCACAGTTACCTATCTATAATTCTTTATATTGTTTAACGTTAACATGCTAGCAGTTTATTCCTTTATGAGCATTAAGTAATATCACAAATATTGACTATTGGTCATTGGTTATTGATCAGCAATGCATTTAGTTACATATTGCTCACATCCAAAATGCAATTGCAATAGAAGAAGATAATTTGTTTACTCAATAATGCAAACACAAGAATATGGTTGCCTTTAGCAGAACACAATTTATTCATATCTATATATTCTTTAAGGTGGAGAGGATTATCTTAAAGCTACATCTAGGAATTACAGCCTGAGTGAGCATGGTATATAAAGGTTCATGACGCAATCAAGTAATCAACAAAAAGATGATTTACAACAAAATAAATCACTAGTAAAAAAATGCACTGGCAGATAGGATGGTTACATCTTACGAAGCACATCCCGCAAAAATATAAAATTGATAATTAGAAAACATACCACCTAAGAGCCTGATTTATTTGTTGGTGGACGGAGTAATTACCGTCGCCATGGCAGAGTACTTTACTCCCATCATGGTGAGTGTGAAAAGGTGGTTGAGACCATCTAATCCACCTGTATTTTTTGCTTTTTGATCACCTGATTTTTTATCATTTACTGTGGAAGAGCCTCATAACCTGGGACTCACCCACGGTGAACTCATGGTAAAATGGACTGCGCATGTTTACCACCAGTGTCCACCTTGCGAGATAAGGCTGCTGCGTCCCAGCCAGGGAATGGGGCACTAGGCTGGTTACACTTGGACACGTGCACACATGTGAGGGCTGCACAAAGGAGACTCCTGTCGTGCGCAGCCCAGGAACGGTGCACAGGTAGCATGGTGAAGAAGGGACTATGCAGAGTTGGGTGGTGACTTGGAATATGCCTTATAATGGTGGTACACATATGGGGAAAGTGAGTGTGCTTTACTGTCTTAAATGTATTAACACTTCATTATACTTCAAAGGGAGAGTTTGCCTTATGGTGCAGCTTCAGTTCCATTTGGTCCACAAACTCCAGAGATGCTTCAATGTGTACTGTAACCTGTGTAAAAAGAACAATTCTGTGAAGTCCAAAAGCATATCTGTACACCTTATCGGTCATCCAGAAATGTCGTGTTTCTCTGACACAGCTTAGAATCAGAGCCCAGGCATTTTGTGACCCTGCTGGGCTGGATTAATGACTTTTCTCCCCAGCTGCAGGAACAAAGGCCTCGCCCATCAAAGCAATATGCTTAGGTCAACTCTTCAGAGCGAAATTGGTCTGCATCAATCAGCCTGCTCACCCTGTGCCAGGAAGGAAGCCTTCCTCAGGCCACTCAATGAAGGATGGAGCCCAGACCTCTGGAGCCAAACCAGAGGGGGAGGGCTCCTTTGAAGATTTGCTGAGGTAAGACTTTGGCTGGGATGTCATCAAGGAGGGGAGCTGAGACCTCCAGAGCACATGTGGCAAGTGACTCCCGGGTGACGCCATCTGGTAGTATCTAAGAAGCCTGTGCAGGAAGGTTGAAACAGGGGAATAAAGGTGATGTGGCACCTCAGGATAGGCCACAGATTCATTCCTGCTGGCACCTCCTGCCCCCCTGTAAAGGTCTTGCGCAGGGGGGAGAGCTCTCGTTTGGATGTGCTTTTTCTGAGGAACACTGGGACTGGAGGCTGAAGACATGGACAATTGGAAGGGGGAACCCCCTGACTGTACCCAGGACTAAGGACTTTGTCTCTGATTGACCCCAGGATCAGTGGGGGAAAGATTAGGCTTCTGCACAAGGGTAAGAGAGAACCATAAGGAGAGCAAAGCAAAAGGATGGTGCAGGAAGTCAGTGAGACAAGCCTCCTACAAAGTTTGTCACCCTTTTAGGCCTGGATGCCTGATGAAAGTGCTCCAGGTGGCTAAGGATTATCACCAGGAGCAAAGTGAGCCAAAAACCATCCAAATCGGCCCAACAGCGCCTAAGATATCCCTGTGCAAAGTTTGGCAACATTTGACCCTCGGGAGGACCGGCGAAGAAGCGCTTGGGTCTCTCCTGCCAATTCTGCCTTGTCCCTGGGGTGGTCCAGGGCCCAGGGGCTGCATCCAAGAATAGAGAAGAAAGGGGAAGCGCCGTCTCGCTTACCCCCGACAAGGTATAGGGGCCCAGGACCCCATCCCTGGGCCCGTGAAGGCATGACCTCGAGGGACTGCCGTAGCGATCCCCCTTGATTCCAGGACCCCATCCCTGGGCCCAGAGAATCCGATCATGGAAGTGTGCTGGCCATGCAGGGAGCTGGGGAAAGCAGCCGGGGATGGGCTCCCCGAGCTACTCACCACCATCACACCTACACTTGAGGTGCCTGAAGGGGACCGAGCACCCCGAGAAAGAAGAAACACGCCGTAAGGCCACTTTTCAGAATTAAAACCAAAAAAGGAAGCTGATGCGGCTCTCTCCAGCTCAGCAGGAGATGCGCTGCTATAATATGCCTAAAAAAAGAGTGAGGAGCACCCCATATTGCCTTGCAAGGCCTGCCGGCATTCCTCCTTAGAAATCACTAATTTGTGGCTTGGGATGAACCCAGGAGAGCGGGGTCACCACCCAAATGTTACCAAAGTGCGGGTGGAGCTGTACGAGCAGCACAGCCTCCCCCCAAAGAAAGTGCCAGAGTCCCCTCTCTAAGTCCGGTGTGGCTATGGAAAGAACCCCTCAAAGGTTCCAAGTGTTTTTAAACTTTCTCCATGCTGGAACTTTTGTTTTTAACTGGAAAGGCTGCATCCTCTGGGGGCATAGATTATGGCTGCAATCCTTATGGCCTGAATGTGTTCAATATGGATATTCATATTGGTGAGCACTCTCTAGGAGTGAAAGCCAGTAATTGCACCAGTGTGTATTTTACAGAAATTATGTCTTTAAGGGACTGTGGTTAAAAGGAAGCATTGTATGCTGAATGTTTTCAAAGTGTATGCTGCAAGCCCCTACTAGGTGACAGCTTATAATTGCACAGTATTGTAATTATAAATGTGATTGAATTGTGTTATTCATGTTGACAGTTATGATGAGTACACTGCACTCCTAGTCATGCTTAGATATTGATTCTTGCTAATGCTGTTTTTGAATAATGAGACTGATAGCCACTCATGATTAAAGTTGCATGTTTTATTGCCAGTATTAGGTGCCCTCAGTCATGGTTATTGGTAATTATTGCATTTATTCCAATGGTGAAATGCTTGTTGAAATAATGAGGTGGACAGCCACTCGGTTTGGTGCCAGTATTAAGGGCTCTAACTCCAAGTTATGTTCAACCCGTGGCATTTAGGGACAAGATAATGTTTAGACATGTGAGTGGTGGTGCTAGACCCCCCTCTTTAGGGAGGGGTAAGAGTGTTTACGCAATGTCATCCAAAAGTAATTCCATCAGATTGTGTATATTTGTGTAAATTGCTGCATAGTATTGAGTAGTGTGTGTGCAATAAATGCACTTTTCCTTTTTCTAAAGAAAAGCACAAACTGGAGAATCATTTATTGAGTGTTATTCTTGTGTATCTGTGAATGGTGATTACTAGCCCATACCACCTCCCTTGAGTAGGCCTTGGACTGCTCTGCATTGATACCCTATGAGAGTCAAGCACTAAAATGAGGTGTTTTGTTCCCAGTGGAGAACAAATATAGACCCATTACTTGTGGAGGCCACCCAACTAATGACTCATTTTCTAACAGTGAGGGCATCCCACCCGCCATATTTAGAGCTGTATGCTGCCCCTGTGGACATCTCTTGCATTTCCAGGAACTGCCATCACATCAATTCCTGGAAATGCATTATAAGTTTGACGGACGGCTCCTTTAAAATGATGATTTCGTATGTCAAGCTTACAATTTTGTTTTGCAAAAACAAAATCCCAAAGTGGGATTTGCTTTTTGAAAAAAATAAAAAACAATGGCCCCCTCACCATGGGAGCATTCACCCATGGCGTGGGGGTCTTTAAGAGAGTTCACTGCCATGTTTTTCATGGCAGAGCCGGGCAGTGAGAACTGGCAATGTGTCCATGCACTAAATTGGGCGGGCGGTCACATGGTCAAAACTCCAACGGCTCATACTCCACCAGAGATGTTTGTAGGTGGTGGAGACAAAGTAGTCTCCACTGTCTACACACTGAACTTCCACTCGACCCTAAATGAGGCAGACGGACCTCCAGGTTGACGGAAAGGGTACTATGTTGCTGCTCTGATGGAGTACCCTTTCCACCAACATATAAATCAGATCCTAAATCTGGTGTTCATTAGCATGCAAAAAAATATTATTTTTTTAATAAAAACATGAAATAAAAATTTAATAGAATAATACTGGTGCTTCCACTGAGGCAGGTGTACTTAGATAAATTTGACAAATCCTTCTTAATTTCAAAGGAACTAAGTATTACGTCCCTAAAACCTACATAATAGCCTTTTAGTATCCTTGCTTCAAGAACTTGTTTTATATCAGTTATAGCTTTAGTACAATGATCAAATTCATCTTGCAAGTCCAAAGGAACACTGAATGTCAGTCTACACTGCGGACAGCAGAGCTCACAATTTGAATTCAGTTTTGATTTATTAATTGCAGACAGAATTGTACTCTATGTCCTCGAATTTTGTCAAGAGGAAGTGACAAAAAGCATTCCTTGATGTCTGTGCTGACTACTGCCTTCGATCTACACTGCGGTCAGCAGGGCTCACAATTCAGATCGAGTCACGATTGCAGATGACGCAGTCCAGTAGGCAAGAGACATTGCATCATCGCTGGCTGCACACACACTGAGCGCCACACCTACCACTAACTCTATGCAGCTCACGTCAACGCCACGTGGCTGTGGACTCTTCCTGACCACTGCCTCCGGCCTACACTGCGGTCAGCAGGGCTCACAATTCATATTGAGTCGCGATTGCAGATGACGCAGTCCAGTAGGCAACAGACATTGCATGATCGCTGGCTGCGCACACGCTGAGCGCCACACCTACCACTAACTCTATGCAGCTCAAGTCAACGCCACGTGGCTGTGGGCTCTTCCTGACCACTGCCTCCGGCCTAAACTGCGGTCAGCAGGGCTCACAATTCAGATCGAGTCGCGATTGCAGATGACGCAGTCCAGTAGGCAAGAGACATTGCATCATCGCTGGCTGCGCACACGCTGATCGCCACACCTACCACTAACTGTATGCAGCTCAAGTCAACGCCACGTGGCTGTAGGCCCTTCCTGACCGCTGCCTCCGGCCTACACTGTGCTCAGCAGGGCTCACAATTCAAATTCAGTCTTCATTAATTAATTTCAGAGTCCAGTAGGCAACTAACTATAACGTCCCTGAAACCTACATATTTCGACAGTGTATTCCATAAATGTTTCATCTTTTGTTCCATACACCTACACTGCGGTTAGCAGAGCTCACAATTTAAATTGAGACATGATTTATTTATTGCAGAGAGAATTGTACTCTATGTCCTCGAATTTTGTAAACAGGAAGTGACTAAAAGCATTCTTCGATGTCTGTGCTGACTACTGCCTTCGATCTACACTGCAGATAGCAGGGCTCACAATTCACATCGAGTCGCAATTGCAGATGACGCAGTCCAGTAGGCAACAGACATTGCTCCCAGTGCGGCTCGCCCGCACCACGCATCATCGCTGGCTGCACACACGCTGAATGCTTCTGATGCCCCTATCTCAGTGCAGCACAACTCATGGACCCTTTATGATACAATGTTTTGTGTATAATTTCACATCTGCTGCCCCTACCTCAGTGTACCACAAGTCATGGACCCTTTACGATACAATTTTGTGTGTATTATTTCACATCTGTTGCCCCTACCTTAGTGCAGCACAAATCATTGACCCTTTATGATTGAATCTGTGTGTCTGATCCAATGATTACTGGTGTACTTGTTGCCAGCATCAACCATTCCCGGAGGGCTGGCTTACACTCACCCCACACGCATCCAGCACAGACGTCACTGGACATGTGACCCTGGTAATAAAAATGAGTCGAGCGCACGTGCCCATACCCAGTTCCACTATCTATCTGTGTCCGTGTGTTCATTATATATGCAAGATGCCGCCCCTGGGCCCTACCACATTACATTGTGCTGTGGACAGCGTATGCAACCATGTTACCTCTGGCAGTGGGGAAAACTTCGGTTATGTAACTTTCTCTCGGTCATTGTACAAGTACGTACGTAGAGACTGGATCATTAGAGTACTGCAAGGAGAGTGTATAGTGAATTTATAAGTGCTTGGGGATTGGCAGAGTAATTGTATAAGTACATATGTTGGCGCAGCCTAACCCCGAACACAAGCTTGGCTCTAATTGGCTGCCCTCCATGTGCCAAAAACTGAAACTTGAACTTTGCATGGCCCTGTATTGCTACAGCTGCAACACTCCACTGAATGTGCAATAAACATTCATATCCACACAGATGTGTCATGTCCACCATCTTTCATTTGTGGAACTCTGGATGAATGTAGGGTCAGTGATTCCCCGTACCTTCCATGTTAGCCATGTTGTGGGACTTGGCTCACAGAGTGACACATTGGCGCTTGCGACCCGGGTGACATCAGCACTACAACAGGGACACCCGCATCAGTTGATTCCTCATACAGCCCAGGACGGAGCCACACCCATAGCTCTGGAGTCATTCTTCACAGCCTCACGCAAGACTGGCATACGCCAGGCCAGCCCACTCCGCTTACGCTTACAGGGAAGGACAACAACGCTACATGGCCCAGATTTTCATTGCAGTGATCTGCTGGTCACACCCTGGTTGTCAGTACGCCACAGCCACTCCCTCACGGCTAGTATACACCCACACCACACCCATCCAGCACAGGCGTCACAGGACACGTGACCCTGCCAATAAAAAAGACCGGGCGCACGTGCTCGACGCCATTTCAGAGTTGCTCGCACCGGATTCACTGCGGCCGGCACAGGCACAACGGCACAGGACGGTGACTTTCGGTCCACTGAGGTACGGGTACCGTAACTGCTGAGCGGGTGTGCAGCCTGCGGTGATGGCCCGTCCCGGCGGTCTGGACAGCTCAGGTTTTGTGTGCCCTGCTGGACCGCAGTGTAGGCCTGAGCCATCAGACAACGCAGGCCTACCGCCACGTGGCGTCGCCTCGCTGGTCACAGAGTTAGTGGCACTGCAAGGGCTGAGCGGGTGTGCAGCCTGCGATGAAAAGCCCGGTGCACTGGTATGTCCTCTGCCATGGAGAAATCAAGACCCAGCACCAAATGTGTGACCTGGTGGCCTGCGGAGGGGGCTGCATGATATGCAGGGTGCAGTGTCCGCGGGCACCGGGCATGGGGCTTGCAGCGGCACGTGGTAGGCCCTATTTTCTACACGCTGGTTGCGAAAGGTGAGCAGAGAGGCTTGTTTGTGCAGCGGCGGGCAGTCACCTCCGGGCAGTGGGAATGGATGGGGTGCAGCAGCCTGGGTGCGCAGCGGCGGACAGTCACCTCCGGGCAGTGGGAGTGGATGGGGTGCAGCAGCCTGGGTGCGCAGCAGCGGGCAGGCACCTCTGGGCAGTGGAAGTGGATGGGGTGCAGCAGCCTGGGTGCGCAGCGGCGAGCAGACACCTCTGGGCAGTGGAAGTGGATGGGGTGCAGCAGCCTGGATGCACAAAGGCGGGACAGAGAATTAGGCGTGTGCAGTTGTATGTACTCTGCCATTACTGATTCCATACTACGTTTCAGATGAGTAAGCTTGACGGCTCCACTATGTCCCGGCACGTGGTTGGAGACACACCGGTGACGGAAAGGTGAGCTGTGAGGGTTTTGTCCACAGTGTGGGCACTCACTGTCCCTCTCCATCTTTTCCTTTCTCTCCCTCACACTCTTTCTCTCTCTCTTCCTCTCTCTCTCTCTCACTCTATCTCTTCCTCTCTCTCACACTGTTTTTTTCTTTCTCCCTCTCTACCTCTACCTCTCTCTCTCTTTCTCTCTCTCTCACTCTTCCTCTGTTTCTCTCTTCCTCTTTCTCACACTGTTTCTCTCTTTCTCTCTCTTCCTCTCTCTCACTGTTTCTCTCTCTCTCCCTCTCTCTCTCTCTCACTCTTTCTCGCTTTCTCTCTGTCTACCTCTCACTTTTTCTCTCTCTCTCTTTCTCTCTCTCTCTCTCCTTTGATGGACGCATGACGCACAATCTTATCTTGCTTTTTGTCTAGCAGGCTGTGATTCACAGATTGATGACCCCCCCCCGACACGGACCTCCCGCCACGAGGCGATGACTTCAGTTCCACTGAGTTAGTGCCACCAGAGCTGAGCGCGTGTGCTGCCTGCGATGATGCGTGGCCATCCTGCAATCAACACCCACTTTGAATTGTGAGCTCGGCTTTACCGCGTGTACGCAACGCCTGAGGAGCTTGCTTCGGCATGTGGTGGACCCTCTGAGACACACGCCGGTGGTGGAAGGTGAGCAGAGAGGCTTGTTTCCGCAGCAGCGAGCAGTCACCTCTGGGCGGTGGGAGTGGATAGTGTGCAGCACCCTGGGTGCACAAGAGCGGGCAGACACCTCCGAGCAGTGGGAGTGGATGGGGTGCAGCAGCCTGGGTGCACAGGAGCGGGCAGACACCTCTAGGCAGTGGGAGTGGATGGGATGCAGCAGTCTGAGTGTGCAGGAACGGGCAGTCACCTCTGGGCAGTGGGAGTGGATGGGGTACAGCAGCCTGGGTGCGCAGAGGCAGGCAGACACCTCTGGGCGGTGGGAGTCGATGGGGTGCAGCAGCCTGGGTGCGCAGGGGCGAAACCGAGAATTAGGCGTGTGCAGTTGTATGTACTCTGCCATTACTGATTCTATACTATGTTTCAGATGACTAAACTTGAAGACTGCACTATGTCCCGGCATGTGGTTGGAGACACACCGGTGGCAGAAAGGTGAGCTGTGAGGATTTTCTCCACAGTGTCAACACTCCCTCTCCCTCTCCATCTCTTCCTTTCTGTCACTCACACTCTTTCTCTCTCTCTCACTCTCTATCTCTTCCTTTCTCTCTCTCACACTCTTTCTCTCTTTCTATGTCTCTTCCTCTCTCTCTCTCTCATTCTTTCTTTCTCTCTCTTCCTCTCTGTCTCACTCTTTCTCTCTCTCTCTAATTCTCTCTCACACTGTTTCTCTCTTTCTCTCTCTCTCTTCCTTGTATCTCACTCTTTATCTCTTCCTCTCTCTCTCACTCTTTCTCTCTTTATCTGTCTTCCTCTCTGTCTCACTTTTTCTTTCTTTCTCTTTCTCTTTCTCTTTCTCTTCCTCTCTCTCACTCTTTCTCTCTTTCTCTCTTTCTCTCTCCATTGATGGACGCATAATGCACAATCTTATCTTTCTTTTTGTCTTGCAGGCTGTGATTCACAAATTGTCGAGGGATGATACGCCATACCTGTACCTACTTTTATTTTGTTGTTTTGTTTAAATAAAATGTTTTATATGTAAATCCATCCGGGCAATGGGACTGGATGGGGTGCAGCAGCCTGGGTGCACAGCAGCGGGCAGACACCTCTGGGCAGTGGGAGTGGATGGGGTACAGCAGCTTGGGTGCGCAGAGGCGGGCAGACACCTCTGGGTGGCAGGAGTCGATGGGGTGCAGCAGCCTGAGTGCGCAGGGGCGGACAGACACCTCCGGGCGGCAGGAGTCGATGGGGTGCAGCAGCCTGGGTGCGCAGGGGCGAAACAGAGAATTAGGCGTGTGCAGTTGTATGTACATCACTGATTCTATACTATGTTTCAAATGACTAAACTTGAAGACTGCACTATGTCCCGGCACGTGGCTGGAGACACACCGGTGGCAGACAGGTGAGCTGTGAGGATTTTCTCCACAGTGTCAACCCTCACTCTCCCTGTCCATCTCTTCCTTTCTGTCACTCACACTCTTTCTCTCTCTCTCACTCTCTATCTCTTCCTTTCTCTCTCTCACACTCTTTCTCTCTTTCTATGTCTCTTCCTCTCTCTCTCATTCTTTCTTTCTCGCTCTCTTCCTCTCTGTCTCACTCTTTCTCTCTCTCTCTTCCTCTCTCTCACACTCTTTCTCTCTTTCTCTCTCTCATCCTTGTATCTCACTCTTTCTCTCCTTCTGTCTCTCTTCCTCTCTCTCTCACTCTTTCTCTCTTTCTCTGTCTTCCTCTCTGTCTCACTCTTTCTTTCTCTCTCTCTTCCTCTCTCTCTCACTCTATCTCTTCCTCTCTCTCACACAGTTTTTTTCTTTCTCCCGCTCTCTCTCTCTCTCTCTCACTCTTCCTCTGTTTCTCTCTTCCTCTTTCTCACACTGTTTCTCTCTTTCTCTCTCTTCCTCTCTCTCACTGTTTCTCTCTCTCTCCCTCTCTCTCTCTCTCTCTCTCTCTCTCTCTCTCACTCTTTCTCTCTGTCTACCTCTCATTCTTTCTCTCTCTCACTCTTTCTCTCTCTCTCTCTCCTATGATGGACGCATGACGCACAATCTTATCTTGCTTTTTGTCTAGCAGGCTGTGATTCACAGCTTGATGACCCCCCCCCGACACGGACCTCCCGCCACGAGGCGATGACTTCAGTTCCACTGAGTTAGTGCCACCAGAGCTGAGCGCGTGTGCTGCCTGCGATGATGCGTGGCCATCCTGCAATCAACACCCACTTTGAATTGTGAGCTCGGCTTTACCGCGTGTACGAAATGCCTGAGGAGCTTGCTTCGGCACGTGGTGGACCCTCTGAGACACACGCCGGTGGCGGAAGGTGAGCAGAGAGGCGTGTTTCCGCAGCAGCGAGCAGTCACCTCTGGGCAGTGGGAGTGGATAGTGTGCAGCACCCTGGGTGCACAAGAGCGGGCAGACACCTCCGAGCAGTGGGAGTGGATGGGGTGCAGCAGCCTGGGTGCACAGGAGCGGGCAGACACCTCTAGGCAGTGGGAGTGGATGGGGTACAGCAGCCTGGGTGCGCAGAGGCGGGCAGACACATCTGGGCGGCGGGAGTCGATGGGGTGCAGCAGCCTGGGTGCGCAGGGGCGAAACAGAGAATTAGGCGTGTGCAGTTGTATGTACTCTGCCATTACTGATTCTATACTATGTTTCAGATGACTAAACTTGAAGACTGCACTATGTCCCGGCACGTGGTTGGAGACACACCCGTGGCAGAAAGGTGAGCTGTGAGGTTTTCTCCACAGTGTCAACACTCCCTCTCCCTCTCCATCTCTTCCTTTCTGTCACTCACACTCTTTCTCTTTCTCTCTCTCTCACTCTCTATCTCTTCCTTTCTCTCTCTCACACTCTTTCTCTCTTTCTATGTCTCTTCCTCTCTCTCTCATTCTTTCTTTCTCTCTCTTCCTCTCTGTCTCACTCTTTCTCTCTCGCTCTACCTCTCTCTCACACTGTTTCTCTCTTTCTCTCTCTCTTCCTTGTATCTCACTCTTTGTCTCTTCCTCTCTCTCTCACTCTTTCTCTCTTTCTCTGTCTTCCTCTCTGTCTCACTTTTTCTTTCTTTCTCTCTCTCTTCCTCTCTCTCACTCTTTCTCTCTTTCTCTCTCCTTTGATGGACGCATAACGCACAATCTTATCTTTCTTTTTGTCTTGCAGGCTGTGATTCACAAATTGTCGAGGGATGACACGCCATACCTGTACCTACTTTTATTTTGTTGTTTTGTTTAAATAAAATGTTTTATATGTAAATCCATCCGGGCAATGGGACTGGATGGGGTGCAGCAGCCTGGGTGCACAGCAGCGGGCAGACACCTCTGGGCAGTGGCAGTGGATGGGGTACAGCAGCTTGGGTGCGCAGAGGCGGGCAGACACCTCTGGGTGGCAGGAGTTGATGGGGTGCAGCAGCCTGAGTGCGCAGGGGCGGACAGACACCTCTGGGCGGCAGGAGTCGATTGGGGTGCAGCAGCCTGGGTGCGCAGGGGCGAAACAGAGAATTAGGCGTGTGCAGTTCTATGTACATCACTGATTCTATACTATGTTTCAAATGACTAAACTTGAAGACTGCACTATGTCCCGGCACATGGTTGGAGACACACCGGTGGCAGACAGGTGAGCTGTGAGGATTTTCTCCACAGTGTCAACACTCACTCTCCCTGTCCATCTCTTCCTTTCTGTCACTCACACTCTTTCTCTCTCTCTCACTCTCTATCTCTTTCTTTCTCTCTCTCACACTCTTTCTCTCTTTCTATGTGTCTTCCTCTCTCTCTCATTCTTTCTTTCTCTCTCTCTTCCTCTCTGTCTCACTCTTTCTCTCTCTCTCTCTTCCTCTCTCTCACACTGTTTCTCTCTTTCTCTCTCTCATCCTTGTATCTCACTCTTCCTCTCTTTTTGTCTATCTTCCTCTCTCTCTCACTCTTTCTCTCTTTCTCTGTCTTCCTCTCTGTCTCACTCTTTCTTTCTCTCTCTCTTCCTCTCTCTCACTCTTTCTCTCTTTCTCTCTCTCTCTCTCCTTTGATGGACGCATGACGCACAATCTTATGTTTCTTTTTGTCTTGCAGGCTGTGATTCACAAATTGTCGAGGGATGACACGCCATACCTGTACCTACTTTTATTTTGTTGTTTTGTTTAAATAAAATGTTTTATATGTAAATCCATAGATGACTGAGATTCTTATTTGTCCAAACTCACATGCATCTTCTTTACTATAATTGTGCGACATCAGCCAATTTGTTACGTTCCAGATTTCCTAAGGTTGCTGTCACATTTGTTTGTGTGGGGGGGGTGAGGAGGGGATGGCGGACAAGGGGCTGGTGGCGGGGGATGTCGGAGCAGTGTTGGGTGTCCGAACTGCATGATCGTTGGCTCCATTGCATCTGTTGTCATTCACGTGTGGCTCTGGGCTGGGCTCCCTTTCATATTGCAGGTTTTAGTGTAGCGTAGTTCCTATTTCCCTAATAGGCTCTGCGCATTGGAATAATATACCCTATAGGTTTGGCATAGGATTGAGGTCAGTATGCCCCTATCGAGTAAATTAAACTTAATTACTTTGTGCCATCTAACTCAGAGGCCACTAGAAACTCCTTGCAAACAAGAAGGGAGTAGTTTCTGGCAACTGCATAAACATGACAACTTTGTTTCCCTTTAGAATCGGAACACTCTCAGAATCGTGGAAACAACAGATAACAGTTTCACTCAGCTAATCGTGCATGCTTAGGGGCATATCATCAAGGTGGCGTAAAACAATTATCGCCGCTTTTGCGTCCGTTTTCGGGCGAAAAGCGGCGAAAATTGTAACGCCCTATCAGCATGGACATGCTAACGCATGAATCCATGCCTTAGCGCCCATTTCCTTTGCGCCTCGCCTCGCATTGCTAATGAGATGCGAGGTAGGCGTTCCGTCTGTAAGTCAGCGAAAATCTTCGCTAACACTGCTACCCCTATTAACAAGTAAATCGTTAAGCCGCCTAGCGACATAAAAAGCAGCGCTAACCGGGTATATCGTCGGTTTTTTACACCTGCTATTTTTCCTACTTAGCCATAACTATCATGGGAGGTGGATTGTCATGCTGAGTCCACATCTCCCTATGTACAATGTTTTCCCTAACGCGGTTTTATATTGCTGGAATTCCTGCGATATTGCCTCTTTCCGCCGCTATTGCCGGGATTTCTATCGCCTCGGCGATGTGCGTTGGTGATAGTGCGCTAACCGGGCGATAGAATCCGGCGATAGACGGCGTTAGTAATGTGCACGTTAGACGCGGCCAGCGATAATTATCGCTGCCGCTTGATGATATGCCCCTTAGTTTCTTCAGAGTTACAC